>JALQSN010000595.1:0-31103 GCA_023690525.1 Holotrichia oblita | reverse complement strand
GTTGACAGTGAACAATTGATCATCCCAATTGGCGTTAGCATTTAAAAGTATAGTATTTCCTCTGCCGCCTCCTGCAATATCAAATATGATATTTGAGTCATCACTCATGCGAAAAAGAGAATAGCTATGTAGATTATTAGTGTTTAGAAATGTTCCAGGAGCGCCAAACGAAGCATAATCATATCGCTGGGCATTCCAAAAAATTGATGATTTAGTACCTAAAAAAGTGATTTGCGAAGAAGCGACAGTCGTGGAACCACTATTAGCTAAATAATAATTCCAAGCATTTGCAAGTCCACTGGAGCCGCGCGTTGCTCCTGTATTTAACATCATGTCTTGTCCAAAAGAGCCAACTCCATAAGAGCGGGCACGCGGAGAAATGGATCGGTAATTATCGCTGTTAATATCGATGCCGTTCCAAGATAAAAGAGAACTAGCATAAGCAGAACCAGTGAAATTATATAATTGTCTTTCGACCAAATTTCCGAAAGAGAAGTTCCCCTTCCACCCCTGATGAAAAAAATGTGAACTTGATTTCTATCTTATTAATTAAGCTTCATAAAATGTAAGCGTCAATTCTTCATCTATTTATTAGTTAGTTTCTTTTTTTAAACCAAATTTATCTTTCATTTCTTTACTATATGGCAACAATGTTTTTATGGCTTGATTACATATTGGTAGCTGATTAAATAAATATTCGATATATTCCTTTAGACAAAGTCCATTTAGCTCGGCTGTTAATATTAGTGAGTAGTAGTCGGATGACACCTGGGCTCCGTATTTGGTTTGATCAGTGTATCGGCCTTTTTTTTGTCAAGCAGGGAGCCATACTGCTGTAGCCAGGCAAGGAAATTATCATATATCTTCCGACTATAGATGGCGCGATGCACGCCTCTCTCTTGCAAGGATAAATTATTAATCTTTCTTTCTTCTTCGTATAACGCATTACAAAAATTATAGGCCTGTCGTGCTACCGAATCTGGATTTTTTGATAATTGAACTATCTTTTTAAAGCCGCGTCTAATATGCGCCAGGCAACTGACCAATTTTATTCTATCTGGATCTAGTTTCCCATAACCGCTATATCCGTCACAATTTATATATCCCGCATAATTGTCCAAGAACCTTAGGGCCCATTCACTATTTCGCTTTCCTGGTAATCAAACAAGGCGATCGGATTAGTAGCGTATTTTCCTGAGCAATAAACCCACATATAACCATTATTCTTAAGGTCTAAGACGCGAACCACCGTTTCATCAACATGGACAATATCTTCGCCGAGCAAATGCTTGCGCATGGTCTCCAATAGCGGGGAAAGATGATAATGAGCCTTCATGATCCATTGCGACATCAACTGACGCGATAATGGAAACTCGATCGCTTGGAATAGTTTTTCCATTCGATAGAGTGGCAGTCCCAACGCAAACTTAGGAACGACTATTTCACTCAATAACGAAGGGCTGAGCATTGAACCTTCAACAATCTGTGCAACTTGTGCTTGATAAACTAAATGATTACCATTGATGTCATTGCGAGTTAAATCAATTTTTGCATGAACGCGATTAATCACCTTGATTTTAATATTTTCAATTCCCAGGTAACAAATTCGGTTACTGGTCCATCGATTAAGTTTTCGACTTTCACGCCGCGAGCGCGCAAGTCATCAAGATCAGGATAATGATCAACGACCTTGACTTCATCAGCGACCGGATCAGCCATTCTTCTTTCTTTTCTTGGCTGCGAGTAGGCTTTTTGCTTTTCCGCCTGATCGTAGATGTACTCGACATCATTAAGTGGTGGATTAGTATCTGAGGTTGCTTGCTTGATCGCCTTTTCGGAGGATTTACCAAAAAGGGCTAGCTGTAGTTGAGCATTCTTTTCTAAAAGCGAGTTCACTCGTAACTCTAACTCGCTTATCTTACGATTTTTCTCATCAAGGATTAAGTCGTGTCCCGCGATCCGTTTTTCCATTGCGTCCGCGGCTAATTTTAATGATTCAATTTGCGCTAGTAATGACTCCGTTTTTTCGTCTTTTTTCACATTAAAATTATAGCATAAATTGCTTGATTTTGAGATAAAACAACCCGCTATTTAAGTTATATAATAACCTGAGTGTTTTTAATTAATATTTCTTCCAAGGAGAACAATTGTAGGCCGGCAAGAAACCAGTAAAATTCATGTTTGGGAAGAATCATGGGAGAAGAAAGATTAAGTAATGGCAAGCATTGAAAGCGTCCGATAGAAAGACGCTTTGTAAAAGACCAGAAGCCAGAACCATCATGATGAATAATTTTAATGCGATCACGAGCAGCATTAAAGAAAATAAAGAGTGAGTTTTCGGTAATATCACGTTTTAATTGTTCCTTGATTAAAATAAGAAAGAAGTCATAAGAAGAGCGAAGATCAACTGGCGCTGTATGAACATAAAGATGATCAAGCTCATTAACATTAAAGACCATATTTATGAAACACCTTTAATAAGTCCAGAACAAGAGCCTTATAAGTTTTCTTAAAGGGCTCAGAAGAAGCGTTAAGTTCGCGGTTTTTTCAGTCTTAACAATTAGAAGATCCGCTAAGGTTTTAGTAGCAGACGGAGCTCTAGGGCCGCGAATAGGAGCCTCAGTGATAGTAGCCATTCGCAGCATTTCAAGACTTCTTTGGACTTCTTGCTCGGAAGAGAATTTAAAACCGCGAGCAGGTAGGTTTTTGTAATATCTAGTCTTGAAAGTTTCAAAGACAATTTGCTTTCTAAGACAAAACTCAGCCATAGTGAGACCAGAATAGAAGAATTCGATAGCGAGCTCGATCGACTTGGCCTGTAAAGTATTAATGATCATAAAATATCTCCATAAAAAGATGATAATACAAAGAGAAAGTGCAATAAACCGGCTCTAAATTGACGCTTACAGTCAAATATATGAAGCTGTATTTATAGCTAACAACTCTAAATCAATATCACGTTTTTCGAGCAGTTCAACTCCGGGGTGGAAGGGGAATTTCTCCTATGGTAATTTGAATCGACGGACACCATACTTATTTACTGGTGTTGTTAACTCCGATTCACGTCTTTCTTGGGATGATGTGGATATCAATAGCACCAATTATCGCTCTATTTCTCCTCACGATCGCGCTTATGGCATTGGTGCATTTAATCAAGATCAAATGCTAAATTTATCTATTCTCAGAGAGTCAAGTGGACACACTGATGACTGGGGAGCTCATTGGGCAAACAGCGGCGTTGCTTCTGGCGCAGCCAGTGTTTTCTCAAGTATCATCTCTTAATATACTACCGTCTATTTTTTGGAATGCGCAACATGCGAATTATACTTCAAGCTCTGCAATTAACGATTTTTCTAATCAAAATCAAGGAAGCCTATTTTCCTTTTATCGCTTTGCGGATGGTACAAATATCACATATGACTTTGCAAAAGGAAATAATAGCACCTTACAAGTCTTAAACTTCTCAGGCTGGTCAAACAATCATTTCACAATTAATGGTCATGGACAACCTAATAACTCAAACGGAACTCCATTTACCAAGCTTCTATCAAATACCAGTTATCTTGATTTTTCTGTTTCCCAACCACTATTAATGACTTCAATTAGCGGACTCCCTAAAAGCGGAGGGAACGTATTTAATATGAATGAACCATCAGATGCATTTCATCATGCTTCTGATCTTGATTATTATCTAAATTACTATCCCAAATATGACGGAACATCTAAGAAACTGCTCGCCAAGGATGACGGATACGACTGGTACGGATTACAGACACGGACGCAGATCGACGGAACGAAACCCTCAGCGAACTTTCCGCGAGCGCGGAAAGCTTCGTGAGGGGGTATTCTCTGGTGTGCTATCTGTCAAGTAGACATCTTAAATAATTAAATTTGTTTCTTCTCTTTTTCTTCTTCTTATTAATTGACAGCTTGGTACAAGCTTTCTTCCCGATACTCTTTCGGTGTCTTATTTATCCTTAGTTGTATTCGCTCATTATTATAAAATCTTATGTATTTCTCTATCTCTTCCATCAGTCTCTCTTCATCCGTATATTCTTCTCGATAATACATCTCCGCTTTTATGCTGCCCCAGAAGCCTTCCATCGCTCCATTATCTATGCAGTTTCCACTCCGCGACATCGATGCTTTCATCCCCGCTTCCTTTATCATCTTCTGAAACGCATTTGATGTATATTGATATCCCCTGTCACTATGAAATATCGCTCCTTCTACTTCGTTCTTCTCCAATGCCTTCTTTAATGTCCTTATTACTAATTCTAGGTTATTAGATCTACTCAGTTCATACGCGATTATGCTGCGGTCATATAAGTCTAAGATCGCACTTAGATATATTCTTTTTCCTGCCACCTTGAACTCCGTAATATCTGTTACCCATTTCTTATTTGGTGACTCGGCATTAAACTTTCTATTTAATACATTCTCGGCAATCATCTCTGCACTATACTTACGATGTGTATATCTCTTCCGTCTTATCTCTGATTTGATTCCTTCTTTTCGCATCAGCCGATATACTCGTCCTTGACTTATCTTTAATCCGTTCTCTTTATTTATATAGGCACGCATCCGCCGATACCCTAGTAGCCCTTTATATCTTCTTGCCAGTTCCTTTATCTTCTGTGTGATTCCTTCATCGTCCTGCGCTTTTCTTGATATAGGTTGCTTCTTCCACTTATAATATGAACTCCTCGCTATGCCAAGTATCTCTGAAAGGATACTAACATCATATCCTTTCTTCTTATTCATTTCTTCAACTGTTTGGTAGTAACTCTCTTGCCGGACTTGTGTGAAGCGATTAAGCGGTCCTCGATTTCCATCTTTTTTTTAATACTTCGATGATTATATCTTTCCTTCTTGATGCTTCTTGTTCGCGCTTTAATGCTAGTTTCATCTTCTCTAGTTCACTTAACGTCGACTCGTCTTTTATCTTACGATGGCCGCGTTCGTCCTTTAATCCTTCTTCTCCATATCTTACATACTTTTGTACCCAGTTATATATTTGATAATATGGAATGTCATATTTCTCAGCAGTTCGCTTATAATCGCTTCCAATTGAGATACAGTAGTTGACAATCTCTTTTCGCTCTTCAATATTGGTCTTACGTGACTTCATGGAAAATAGTCCTTCCCCTCGAACATACTCTTTTATTGTTCCATGCTTATTATACTTTTTTATCCATTTATAAACTACTGATCTACTAACTTTATATTTTACTGCTAATGTTTGATATGATCCTTTTCCGGCAAAATACTCATTAACTACTTTTAATTTTAAGCTCCTTGGATGGAGGACGTTTGGCGGACGAGTGTCGCTAAAAATATCAGCGCCATACTTGGAAAACAGTTTTATCCAAACCACAAGAGACGTGACCCCGCAATGGAGCTGATCACATATTTGTGTAACTGTCCATCCACGAATCAAATGATCCTGGCAAGCTTTTATTTTTACTGCAGCAGAATACTTATTAAAGATCATATAAACCTCCAGCAGTAGACTTTTAATTATTTCATCTGTCTACTTTTTCAGTATCTTATCACTCGAGTAGGTTCTTCTCCAAAATGGCATGATAAATTAAATATTTTCTATAATACATTGGATATTTGCAATTTAGTTCGTGCCGTATTAAATAAGAACCCTCTAGTAGGTGAAAAAATGTGTGAATAAAACTGATATAGTATGTAGATTTATAACTGTAAAAAAATGTCGATTAGTCATCTTGACATTTAAAAACTATGTGATAATATTTTACTATCAAAATGTTTTATTATAAAACTATTTGACTCGAAAAGCTATAAAAAACAAGGGGTTTTAAAAAATGAAAAAAGTAGCGATTATAGTTGATACGTCCTCAGGATGCTCTGTAGAAGATAGTAAAAGATTGGGTTTAGAGTTAGTTCTTATGCCAGTAATAGTTGGTGGCACAGATTACTTAGACTCAATAGATATTGATAATGAAAAATTATTTTCCTTGGTTGCTGCTGGTAATAAACCAATGACTTCTCAACCTTCTGTTGGTGTTCTGCATACTAAATTTAAGGAAGTCTTAATGAATTATGAGACTGCTATTTATATTCCACTATCTTCAAAGTTAAGTTCTACTTGTAGTACTGCTCAATTAGTTGCCCAAGATTATGATGGAAAAATATTAGTCGCTGATACTGAACAAGTGGCAGTTATTCAAATGGATGAAGCTGTTTTTGCTAAGAAATTGGCTGATCAAGGTCATGATGCGCAATATATTTATAATGAAATAGAAAAAAGAAAAAACAAAGGTTTCGCATTTATTGTTCCGCGTGACTTGACTTATTTAAGACTTGGCGGAAGAATCTCGGCTGCTTCAGCGGCAATTGGGAATTTGATTAAAATAAAGCCAATCATCAAATTTGAAAAAGGCAAGTTAATTGAATTTGATAAAATTAGATCTTTACGTAAAGCTTATGCTGTAATGATTGAGGCAATTAAGAAAGAGAATCTTTCACCATCAGAATATAATATTTATTTACTTCAAAACTCTAAGGCGGATGTCGAAGAATTTGAAGAATTTAGACGCATCGCACAAGCAGCTCTTCCAAATTTTCCATTGGCTGTTGCGCAAATACCAGTAAATATTTCTGTTCATACAGGTCCTAATACTGTTGGCCTTGCGTGTGTTTTAAAAAACTCATAAGTGATGAAAAAACTAAAATAATGTTAAGAATCTTCTTAGCATTTTTTTTGCACAAAAAAAGGAGCTGTTTTGCAACAACTCCTAAATTTTTAGAAACTTTATAATTCTGTTGGCAACTTGACAGAAGGACCCATCGTAGTACTAATGTGAGTACTCTTGATAAATATTCCTTTAACTGTCGCTGGACGAATTTTAAGAAGTGTGTCGACAACTGTCTTAATATTTTCTTCTAAAGCTTTGTCATCAAATGACACTTTACCGACTGTCAATTGCAGGTTACCTTGTTTATCGTTTCGATATTCAACTTTACCGTTTTTAATTTCTGATACTGCTTTAGCAACATCTGTTGTCACTGTACCAGTCTTCGGATTTGGCATAAGTCCTTTTGGACCTAAGATCTTACCTAATTTAGATAATTCAATCATTGCGTCTGGAGTGGCAACGATAATATCGAAGTCAAACCAGTTCTTTGTTTGAATTTGTTCAAGCATATCTTTGAAGCCGACAAAGTCTGCTCCGGCAGCTTTAGCTTCATCTTGCTTTGTATTAGTAATAACTAAAACTTTTTTAGTCTTGCCTGTTCCATGTGGTAAGACGATTGCGCCACGTAGTTGTTGATCAGCATGTGTTGGATTAATATTTAAATTAAAGACTAACTCTACTGATGCATCAAATTTTACATTAGATGTTTTTTTGATTAATGCGACTGCTTCTGATAAAGGATAGATTTTTCCTTTTTCAATAAGGGCATGTGCGGCTTGGTATCTTTTTCCGTGTTTCATAAACTACTCCTTTCCCTTGATGACAATTCCCATATTACGGGCTGTGCCTTCAATGATCTTAATAGCAGCGTCAATGTCGACGGCGTTTAAATCCGGCATTTTGTATTCAGCGATTTCGCGAATTTTTTCCGGAGTGACTGTACCGACTTTGGTCTTAATCGGATTACCGGATCCTTTGTCAGTTCCGGCAGCTTTCTTTAATAAGACGGCTGTTGGTGAAGTCTTGATGATGAATTCAAATGATTTGTCTTCGTAAGCGGTGATGATGACTGGAACGACATCGCCCATTCTTGACTTGGTTTGGTCATTAAATTCAGTACAGAATTTCGGCATATTGATCCCTGCCGATGCCAGTGCTGAGCCTGGTTTGGCTTGCCCGGCGGGTAGTTGTAATTTTACAACTTTAGCGACTTTTTTTGACACGTGAATACCTCCTAATATTTTGATTCCGTGCATGGTCTGTGACTTTCGTCTCCCATGAGTGCCTATTTAAACACATTAAATAGTTTAGCAAAAAAATAAGATTGTGGCAAGAGTTATTTATTAATAAGTATTTTAGATTATAAATCATTTCTGTACTGATTTTGAAAAAAAGCGTTGACAGTTAAGCCAGCGTTTGTTAAAATAGTCAAGACTGCCAAAGACAGCAACAGGGAAACCTTAATATGTTGCCGAGGAAAAACCTTTTCTTTTGAGCAGAAAAAGAGGTGAAAAAGATGAATGAAAAAATTTTAGCGGAAAAGAAGGCTTACACCGAAGAGATTAGCGAATTACTCAAAGTTTCACAAGCAACTATTGTTGTAGAGTACCGTGGTCTTAAAGTTAATGAGCTGGAAAAACTACGCCGCGCTCTAGCGACGCAAGACGCAGAGTTTCGTATTTTGAAAAATACGATGGTGCTCCGGGCTTTAAAAGCTAAAGGTTATGTAATTAATAACCCATTGGAAGGACCAAACGGATTTGTTTTTTCTAAGAAAGATCCAGTTTCCGGACCAAAGGTACTGGCGGAATTTATTAAGAAAAACAAAATGTTAGTCATCAAAAGTGGATTGATGGATGGTAAAGAAATCAGTGCCAGTGATGTCAACAAATTAGGAACAATGCCGAACAAAGAAGGATTACTCTCAATGTTCATCGGTTGTTTAAAAGAACCAATTCGAAAGTTTGCTGCGACTGTCGCAGAAATTAAAAAATAGTCCATAAGGAGGAATGTAAAATGGCTAAAGTAAGTATTGAAGAAATCGTTTCCGCATTATCGGAAATGACATTAATGGAAGTCAACGACCTAGTAAAGGCTGTTGAAGAAAAATTTGGCGTTTCGGCGGCAGCCCCAGTGGCCGTTGCTGGCGGAGCAGCCGGCGGAGCAGCAGCAGCTGAAGAGGCAGCAGCACCGACAGAAGTAAATGTTATCTTAAAATCCCCAGGCGGAAACAAGATTGCGATCTTTAAGTTAGTAAAAGATTTAACTGGCTTAGGATTGCTTGAAGCAAAGAAATTAGTTGAGTCAGCTCCGGTAGCGATTAAAGAAAAAATCTCTCCGGCAGAAGCACAAGAACTAAAGGCGAAGCTTGTTGAAGCGGGCGCCGAAGTTGAAATTAAATAATTTAACTAGGAGTTTTTAACCTGCTTTTAGTGAGCAGGTTTTTGCTGTTTTATAGGAGACCGTTTAATGCGTCATTATTTTGTGGAGCAAGAACATTTTGTAAAGGTAAAGCAAGACCTTGTTTTTGAAGGCACAAAATATGAGTTTATAACTGCAAAAGGAATATTCGCCAGCAATGAAGTAGATTCGGGCTCATTGATTCTTGCTAAGACTGCTTGTCGGTTTATTGGCGAAGGCGATGAAGTATTGGATTTAGGCTGTGGCAATGGAATCGTCGGTTTATTAACGGCGTTTCATGCAGGAGCAAATGTCACTTTCTGTGACATTAATCCGACGGCGATTAAAGCCTGCAGAATGAATTTAGAGTTATATAAGCGCAAATTCGACACGATTGTCAGCGATGGATTTGATAAAATTAATAAGCAGTTTGATTTCATTTTATTTAATCCGCCAATAAGGGCTGGAAAGAAAGTGTATTATCCGTTATTAGAACAAGCAAAACAATATTTAAAAAAAGATGGTCAATTAATTGTGATCATCAGAAAAAGTCTTGGGGCGCCATCGGCGACAAAATTGCTGCATGAGCTATATTCCCAAGTTGATATCTTAGAAAAAGATCGCGGATATCATGTGATATGTGCATCAAAGGACCTAGTGTCTAAGGAGGAAAAATGATGGTTAATACAATCAAACGCAAAGACTATTCTAAAGTTAGTGGTAAGTTTCCTCTCCCAAACCTGATCGAAGTACAGCGAGAATCATTTAAATGGTTTATCTCAAAAGGAATCATTGACGTTTTTAATGACGTCTTTCCGATTGAATCTAATAATGAAAATTTGTTGTTAGAGTTTGTCGACGCACGTTTTGACGAGCCAAAGAAAAGCTCACGTGAGTCAAAGGACAAGGATTTAACATTCTGTGCCTCGCTAAAAGCTAAACTCCGTCTGTCAAACAGATTAAGTCAGTCGGTAGTGGAAAGTGAAGTGTTCATGGGAGATTTTCCGTTGATGAGTCCAAGCGGAACTTTTATTATAAACGGCGCCGAGCGCGTCATTGTTTCGCAATTGGTTCGTTCACCTGGAGCCTATTTTCGCCGAGAATTAGAAAAAAACGGACGATATAGTTATCATGCCGATATCATTCCTTCTCGTGGAACATGGTTGGAATATGAATCAGACTCAAAAGAAACACTTGGTGTGAGAATTGATCGGACGCGGAGATTGAATGCGACTATCTTATTTAAAGCATTAGGAATTGTCAGCAACGAAAGCATAATCGACTTATTTGGAAATCATCCTTTGTTGATCTCAACTTTAGCCAAAGATGATATTAAATCTTCAAAAGATGCGATGATTGAAATCTTTAATAAAATCAGAGTCGGCGAAGTCTCTACTGAAGAAGGTTCTAAAGCCTTACTTATCCAAAAATTCTTTGATCCGAAGCGTTATGATTTAGCTAGTGCTGGAAGATTTAAGATCAATAAAAAATTATCGATTTATTCCCGTCTTTATAGCCGTATTATCGCTGAAGATATTTTTGATTTAAAAGGAAAGGTAATCTTTAAGAAAGGAACCTTTATTGACGACGCTAAGATTGAAACTTTGCGTGAGTCAAAGATTTTTGATATTACCAAAGACATCATTAAAGAAGCTAAAGAAGTAAGAGTCTATCCACGTGATATTCGTAGTAGCCATGAAAAAGAATTTGATCTTTCCTTAGATGACATTAAAGATTTATATAATCATATTATCCTTAAAGATGTTTTAAGCAAAGATAAAGAAATCCTCTTCCCAGCAGGAACCTTGGTTGATGAAATTGTCGTTAATGATTTAAGTAATTACACACTTGATGATTTTGACTCTAATATCATTATCGCCAAGATGAAACCTTTAGATATCACTAAAGGACGGATAAATACACTTAATGTCTATAATGTAAATGATTATTCAACAATGATTGGATATACTGTCGCTGAAGATTTATTCAGTGATGATGGTGAGTTGTTAGTTGTCGCTAAGACAATGATTGACGAAGAAGTAGTCAAACGTCTTCGGGCTAATAAGTTCTTACCGGAATTTTCAATCCCGCATCGTGTCCGTGTAAAGGCCAATACTGAACTTGACGATCACACCTATATTCAAAAATTAAAAGTATATTCTAATAATGAGAATATTAGTGACGATGCCGTCAGCGTGATTATCGCCCCAGAGTGCGAAATGGATATTAAGTATGTCACAATCGCTGACATGATTGCTGCTTTCTCATACTTTTTAAATATCCTTGATGGCTTTGGACAATTTGACGACATCGACAACCTTGGCAACCGCCGGATTCGTTCTGTCGGAGAGTTGGTGCAAAACCAATTCCGCGTTGGTCTAGCTAGAGTGGAACGTACTATCCGTGAAAAAATGTCTCTTGCGGAAGCGACAGTCACTGCTCGTGAGTTAATCAATATTCGCCCATTAACTGCAGCAATTAAAGATTTCTTCTCGACATCACAATTGTCACAGTTCATGGATCAAACAAATCCATTAGCGGAATTAACCAACAAACGTCGTCTATCTGCTTTAGGTCCTGGTGGTCTTTCCCGTGATCGTGCTGGATTTGATGTCCGTGACGTTCACCATACTCACTATGGTCGTATTTGCCCGATTGAAACTCCAGAAGGACCAAACATCGGTTTGATTAATAACCTGGCGACATACGCTAAAATCAATGAATTTGGATTTATTGAAACACCATATCGCCAAGTTGATAAAAAGACTTTGAAAGTTACTGAAAAAGTACAATATTTATCAGCTGATCGAGAAGCAGAATATGTTATCGCCCAGGCTAATATCAGTATTGATGAAAAAGGTAATATTTTAGATAGCTCGGCAATTGCTCGCTATCGTGGTGAAAATATTTTAGCAAGACGCGAAGACATCGACTATGTTGACGTTAGTCCAAAACAGATTGTTTCCGTCGCTACTGCCTGTATTCCTTTCTTGGAAAATGACGACTCAAACCGTGCTTTGATGGGTGCTAACATGCAACGTCAAGCTATTCCGTTGCTTCGTCCACGAGCTCCGTTAGTAGGAACTGGAATGGAATATGTTGCCGCTAAAGACTCGGGAGCTGCTGTCATATGTGAAGAAGCGGGAGTTGTTGAATTTATTGACTCACGGCGCATAACAATTAGAAGCGGTGTCGAAAAACAAGATTATCCTTTACTAAAATTTGCCCGTTCTAACAATGGTACTTGTATTAGTCAAACTCCATTGGTGAATCTTGGCGATAAAGTCGACGTCGGTGAAATAATTGCTGATGGTCCAGCGATGGAAAAAGGTGATTTGGCGCTTGGTCAAAACGTCGTCGTCGCTTTTATGACTTGGCATGGCTACAATTATGAAGACGCTGTCATTATGAGCGAGCGTTTAGTTAAAGATGATGTTTATACTTCTTTACATATTGAAGAATATGATTGCGAATGTCGCGATACTAAGTTGGGACCTGAAGAAATCACTAAGGATATTCCAAATATTCCAGATGAAGCCAGAGCACATTTAGATTATCGTGGAATTGTCGTTCCCGGAACAGAAGTTAAGGAAGGCGATATCTTAGTTGGAAAAATTACTCCGAAAGGTTTAAGTGAACCAACACCGGAAGAAAAATTGTTGATGTCCATCTTTGGAGAAAAATCTAAGGAAGGAAAAGATAACTCCCTCCGTGTACCACACGGTGGTGCTGGTACGATTCTTGGCGTCAAAGTGTTTAATCGTCAAAATGATGACTTACAACCTGGTGTCAATGAAATTGTCCGTGTTTACATCATTCAAAAAAGAAAAATCTCCGAAGGGGATAAAATGGCTGGACGCCATGGTAACAAAGGGGTCATTTCGAAGATCCTGCCTATTGAAGATATGCCGTTCTTGGCTGATGGAACACCAGTCGATATTATGTTAAACCCGCTTGGCGTGCCGTCGCGGATGAATATTGGACAAATTTTAGAAATACACCTTGGAATGGCTGCCAAGAAACTCGGATTACATATTGCTACTCCAGTTTTTGAAGGAATCAGCAATGAAGAGTTGATGGCTTTGATGAAACAAGCTGGCATTGATGATGATGGTAAGACACAGCTTTTTGATGGACGTACTGGGGAAGTATTTGATGAAAAGATTTCCGTTGGTTTGATGTATATGATTAAACTGGCACACATGGTCGACGACAAGTTACACGCTAGAGCGACTGGACCATATTCGTTAGTGACACAACAACCATTAGGTGGTAAGGCACAAAATGGTGGACAACGCTTTGGGGAAATGGAAGTGTGGGCATTAGAAGCTTATGGTGCCGCACATACTCTACAAGAAATCGATACAATCAAGTCTGATGATATGATCGGTCGTGCTAAAGCATATGAAGCTATTATCAAAGGCAAGTCAATTCCAAAACCTGGAATTCCAGAATCGTTTAAAGTATTGCAAAAGGAATTCCAATCGTTAGCGATTGATATCCGCTTGCTTGATGAAAATAATGAAGAAATCGACATGAATGAATTGGCAAAACAAAATCAACGGGAAGAAATGCGTATCGCCAAAAGTATACGCGACGCTACCAGTCAAGAAGTCGCCCAGACTTCAGAAATAGGTAGTATCGTTGATGAGATTGAATAGGAGGCATATATGAAATTAAAAACTTGGGATATTAATAAGTTATCTTCAATCCAAATTGGTTTGGCCTCCGAGGAAGTAATTCTTAATTGGTCACGTGGTGAAGTAAAAAAACCAGAAACCATTAACTATCGTTCGCAAAAGCCAGAACGGGATGGCTTATTTTGCGAAAAGATCTTTGGTCCTGCTAAAGATTACGAATGTGCTTGCGGTAAGTACAAAAAGATTCGTCATTCGGGAACTGTTTGCGAAAAGTGTGAAGTAGAAATCACCACTAAGTCTGTTCGTCGTGAACGGATGGGACATATCAAGTTAGCTGCTCCGGTGGCCCATATTTGGTATTTGCGTGGATCGACCAGCAAAATTGGAGAACTATTAGATATTTCTTTAAAAAGATTAGAAGAAGTTGTCTATTTCGTTTCCCGTGTTGTTTTAAATCCAGGATCATGTGAGCTACTTGATTATCGTGAAGTTCTTGAAGAAAAAGCTGCTCGTGAAAGATTTGGCGAAATTTTCGCCAGATTATTAGAAACGCTTGACGCTGGAAATCCAGATCGTGAAAAAGTCAAAATGTTTATTGATAAAATCGCTAATCAAAATGACTCTTTTGATTTTGTTACCTATGCGCAAGTGATTTATAAATATTATGGTAGTGAGTTTGGCATGGGTGCGGAAGCAATATTACAGTTGCTTAAAGAAGTAGATTTAGACAAAGAATTTGAAGGTATCGAAAAAGAGTTAAAAGAATCTAGCAGCAACAAATCCAGCCGACGTCAAAAATTATTAAGACGCTTGGAAATCATTGATGCGTTCAGGAAATCTAATAACCGTCCAGAGTGGATGGTACTGACTGTATTACCAGTAATTCCACCAGACTTACGTCCGATGTTACAATTGGACGGTGGTCGTTTCGCCACTAGCGATTTAAATGACTTATATCGTCGTGTAATTACTAGAAATAATCGTTTAAAGAAATTATTAGAAATTAATGCTCCGTTTGTTATTTTAATGAATGAAAAGCGGATGTTACAAGAAGCGGTAGACGCTCTTATTGATAATGGTCGTCGTTCTAAAGCAGTTACTGGAGCGGCAGGCAGACCACTAAAATCCTTATCACACGCGCTTAAAGGTAAGCAAGGACGTTTCCGTCAAAACTTACTTGGAAAGCGGGTTGACTATTCTGGACGTTCTGTTATTGCCGTCGGTCCAAACTTGAAAATGTATCAATGCGGAATTCCGCGTGAAATGGCAATTCAGTTGTTTAAACCATTTATTGCTTCGCAAATGATTGAACGTGGCATTGCCAACGGACATAAACAGGCTGATAAATTAATTGAACGATATGATGAACGCGTCTGGGACGTCGTTGAAGAAGTAATAAAAGAGCACGTCGTATTATTAAATCGTGCACCGACATTACACCGTCTTGGTATTCAAGCATTTGAACCGATCTTAGTCGAAGGACGGGCGATCCGTCTGCATCCACTTGTCACTCCAGCATTTAACGCTGACTTTGACGGTGACCAAATGGCTGTTCACGTGCCGCTTTCACAAGAAGCTCGTACAGAAGCACGGCTTTTAATGTTGGGATCACAAAATATTCTTGGTCCAAAAGATGGAAAGCCGATTGTCACTCCTTCACAAGACATGGTTTTAGGAAACTATTATTTGTCTTTGGAGTTTACTGCTGAAGAATTTGCTAAAAAAGCTGAACAATACAATGCAGAAGGCAAGTTAGATAAGGCTGCTGAATATCAGCTTTACGCCGAAAGTGAAGGAAAAGTTTTTAAGGATGATAAGGAAGTGTTGCTTGCTTATGAAAATAAACTCATCCACTTACATTCAAGAATCGCCTTACCAGTGAAAGCACTTGGCAAAGCGGGATATGAAAAAACACCGGGATTGATACTTACATCAGTCGGAAAGGTGATTTTCAATCAAATATTTAACGCTCAATATCCATTTATTAACGAAATCAATGAAGAAAATTTCAAGACTATACCGTCAAGATATATTGTTTCCAGTAATATAAATGTCAAAGAAGAGTTTAAAAAGCGTCCGCTGAATACTCCGTTTAAGAAAAAGCATTTGGGGTTAATTATTAATGATATATTTAATCGCTTTGGAACAACTGAGACCTCGATCATGTTAGATAAAATGAAAGATCAAGGATTTAAATTCGCAACATTGGCTGGTGTTACTGTTTCATTGGCGGATATTAATGTCGTTAAAGAAAAAGAAGAATTGTTTGTTGAAGCTGAACAAGAAGTCGGCGATATTCAAAAAATGTTTGACCGTGGACTATTGACTAATGATGAACGTCATAATCAAGTAATTGATGTTTGGACAAAGGTTAAGGAAAAAGTGCAAGATCGTTTGGCGAAGCAGTTAGAGTTAGATAATCGTAATCCGATATTCATGATGGCTGACTCTGGCGCCCGGGGAAATATTTCTAACTTTACACAACTTGCCGGGATGCGTGGTTTAATGGCTTCTCCTTCAGGGGAAATTATTGAATTGCCGATTAAATCTAACTTCCGTGAAGGACTTAGTGTGTCGGAATTCTTCTCCTCGACTCACGGGGCTCGTAAAGGGGGAGCAGATACAGCAATCAAGACTGCTGACTCTGGTTACTTGACTAGAAGATTAGTTGACGTCGCTCAAGATGTCATTGTTCGTGAAGAGGATTGCGGTACAGATCATGGCTTTATAGTCAGTGATATTATTGATACAAAAACAGGAACTAAAATTGTACCTTTATTTGACCGCCTTGTTGGACGTTTCGCAATGCGCGACATAGCCGATGAAAAAAGCGGTGAAGTATTAGCAATTGGCGGCGAGATGATAACTGAAGCGATTGCTAAAGATATTATTAGAGCCGGTATTGAACAAGTAGAAATCCGTTCGATATTTACTTGTGAAACTAAAAAAGGTGTCTGTAAGAAGTGCTATGGTCGCAACTTAGCGACAGGAGTCATTGTCGAACGTGGTGAATCAGTTGGTACTATGGCGGCACAATCAATCGGCGAACCTGGAACTCAATTGACGATGCGTACTTTCCATACTGGTGGTGTTGCTGGAAACGATATTACCCAAGGTCTACCGCGTGTTCAAGAACTATTTGAAGTGCGGATTCCAAAAGGTGAAGCAACTATTAGTGGTATCGAAGGTGAAGTCACAGCGATTAAAGAAGAGGATGGCGTTTCTTATCTTACCGTCCGTCACGTGATTAACAGCAAGATATCTGAAGAACAAGAATATAAGACAGCTTTCGGAGCTCGCTTACGCGTTAAAGTCGGCGACAAAGTGGTCAATGGACAAAAGTTGACCGAAGGTGCGATTAGTCCTAAGGCGTTACTGGAAGTCTCTGATGTCACTGCGGTACAAAACTATCTGCTTAAAGAAGTGCAAAGAGTCTATCGCTTGACCGGGATGGAAATTTCCGACAAGCATATCGAAATTATGATTCGTCAAATGTTGATTAAGATTCTTATTGTCGAGGGTGGAGACACCCGCTTCCTGCCGGCTACTAAAGTGAACTTATCCGAATTTACTGAAGAAAATGGCCGTGTACTAGCATTAGGCAAGCGTCCAGCGGTGGCAAAACCATTAATCCTTGGAATTACTAAAGCAGCACTTGAAGTTACTTCGTTCTTATCAGCAGCTTCCTTCCAAGAAACAACTAGGGTGTTGACTGACGCTGCAATAAAAGGAAAAGTAGACCCACTCCATGGTCTAAAAGAAAATGTCATTACTGGAAAATTAATTCCTGCCGGAACAGGAATGCCGTGCTATAAGAAAGTTGGATATAAAGATCAACGTCAGCGCGAAATCAGTTTCGACGAAGAAGAACGCTTCTACTAAAAGAAAAAATAAAAACTGCCCAGCAAGGCAGTTTTTTATTGCAAAAAAACTGCGCCGTCCGCAGTTTTAATTTCTCGCTATCAAATTGAAGTCAATTCTGATCCGAAATAGAGTTCGGGATTAATATAAGCCGTGTTGCGCTTTAGGGCAAAGTGCAAGTGCACCGCTGCATCGTTTCCGATGACCGATGTCGCAGCATTACCGATAAAGTCGCCTTGCTGTACTACCTTATTTAAGGCCAGCAATGGATTTGGTGTGATTGATTGATAGACACTGACTAAATTATCAGGACTTGTAATTTCAATTACATTTCCAACATCAGTCTTAGTTTCTAATCGAGTTATCACGCCTGAGAATGCGGCATAGACTTGAAACCGTTCTTCTCCAGCTTTGTAATCGACTCCTACTGATGGAATCACTCCGCCGCCTGGTTGTTCAACCAATGCCAAGCCTCCTTCTGGAAGATTGCTGTCGAAGAAATAACGGTAGACCGTAATATTGATATCACTACGGAATGGACGTTGTAAATCTTCAATTGGGCTGTCAATCGGCTTGTCACCAGATGAATTGCCAACACTGTTTGTCTGTGGTCTTGAAGTGGCCACGGATGTCACATATGATGTCTGATTCGATGATGGCCGACGACCAGTGGCAACGTTACGGACTACTAGCAAAGTTACTAAAAAAATAACTGAGATTGCCGCTAACGTAATTCCAATTCTCATTTCTTGGGAAATTTTTTTTCTTTTTTCATTCATTAAAAGTTCACCTCATAAGCAGTTTTCCCTTTTACGAGGTGGTTATTCAGAAACTTTTAATTATTTTTTTGAAAAAACATCAATTCTGTTCAAAGCACGTTTTAATTTAATTTCGGCCTTCCGGATATCAATATTTGATTCTTTCATTTTTTGGGCAAGTTGAAGATCAGCTTCGGCACGTTCTAAGTTGATTTGATCTTGACGTTCGATAGCTTCAACTAATAGTAGTATTTCATCTTCTTTAACAATTATCATTCCTTCTGAACACGCGCAAAATATTTTTTCACCGTCGCTATTGATAAAATACATCGGACAGACATCAATTGGCGTTAGTAAAGGAGTATGATGCGGCAGAATAGTGATATATCCGCTGCTACTTTTAATATTAAGCAGTGACACCTCATTATTCCAAAATAAGCCGTGTGGAGTAATAATTTTTAGTAAAATCATTGGCCTGCCTTTTTAAATACATCATCTATCGTGCCCGCGTACAGGAAGGCATTTTCTGGTAAGTGGTCACAGGCGCCAGAAAGAATCATCTTAAAGCTGCGGATAGTTTCTTGTAAAGGAATATATTGTCCTTTGATACCACTAAACACTTCCGCTACAGTAAATGGTTGTGATAAGAAGTTACGAATTCGCCGTGCTCTAGCGACAGTGATTTTGTCTTCTTCACTTAGTTCATCAATACCAAGAATGGCGATTATATCTTGTAATTCTTTAAAACGTTGTAATATCGATTGCACGGCGCGAGCTGTTTGATAGTGTTCTTCACCGATCGATTGCGGATTAAGTAACAAGCTTGAAGAATCAAGCGGATCAACCGCCGGATAAATCCCTAAGGAAGCAATTTGCCGATCGAGAACGGTCTTGGCGTCTAAGTGAGCAAATGTCGTTGCTGGTGCCGGGTCGGTCAAATCGTCAGCAGGCACATAGATTGCTTGTACGGAAGTAATAGAACCACTGTTGGTGGATGTAATTCTTTCTTGCAGTTGTCCCATTTCAGTTGCCAATGTCGGTTGGTAACCGACAGCAGAAGGCATCCGGCCAAGCAATGCCGAGACTTCTGATCCGGCTTGTGTGAAACGGAAGATATTATCAATAAATAATAAGACATCCTGATTTTCTTTGTCGCGGAAATGCTCAGCCATCGTCAGTGCTGATAAAGCAACGCTCATTCTAGCTCCTGGTGGTTCATTCATTTGGCCAAACACTAGGGCAGTTTTTCCTAATACTCCTGAGTCCTTCATTTCATAATATAAATCATTACCTTCACGGCTGCGTTCGCCGACGCCGGCAAATACAGAGATGCCACCGTGTTCAGTAGCAATATTGGAAATGAGTTCTTGAATCAAGACAGTCTTACCGACCCCGGCACCACCGAACAGTCCGATCTTGCCCCTCTTAGCGTAAGGACATAAAAGGTCAATTACCTTAATGCCGGTTTCTAACATCTGCGAGGTAATTCGTTGTTGTTGATAACTTGGTGCTTTCTTATGGATTGGTTCTAAGTTTTCTGTAATTGCCGCTTGACCATCGATTGGTTGACCTAAGACGTTAAAAAGACGTCCTAAAGTAGCCTTTCCCACCGGAACGGAAATTGGTCTTCCAAGATCAAACGCAGGGAGATTGCGAATCAAACCGTCAGTTGGTCCCATGGCAATGCAACGGACTGTATCGTCACCGATATGTTGCGCCACTTCGACTATTAGTTCTTGATTGTTATTCATAATCTTAATTGCCGATAATAGATTAGGTAATTCGTTTTTAGCAAAACGAATATCTACTACCGGTCCCATTACTTGAATAAGTTTTCCTTGATGTTCCATAAATCCTCCTTATGAATTAGCGCCGGCGACAATCTCACTGATTTCGCTGGTGATTGCTTGTTGGCGCGCTTTATTATATTCGATTTTTAATTCATCAATAATCTCTGTAGCGTTATCGCTAGCTTGTTCCATCGCCGCTCTGCGTGCTGCTTGTTCGCTTACGTCAGCTTCAGCACTATAACCATTTATTACTGCCTTTAGGTAATAAGGAACTAATCGTTCGATAACCTTCACCGGACTTGGCTCAATTAGTAACGGCCGTATTTTTTCTTTGGTCGTTTGAGTGGTAATAAAGTCTTTTTAGTGGCTACAAAAGTTAAGCTGTTGACAAAGCGGGTATATAATATGACTAGTTCGCCTACTTTTTCCTGATCAAAATAGTCTAATGCCATCGTCGCCACTTGTGAAAAGTCATTTTCATCATTACTGCCGACGACTTGCATATGACGCAAGGCAGATATTCCTTTTTTTCCAAAGACATAGACATAGTCATCCGCCTTGATTAACTTTTGACATTGTTTAATAATATTTACATTATAACCGGCACATAGTCCGATGTTCGATGTTATTACAATATAAAAAGTCTTTTCGCTTTTTTGTTTAGTAAAATATCTATTTTGCCATTGCTCATCAATCGGTAATTCGTTGATACAGCGATAAAGATGATCTGTATAAGCGTTGAGTGTATCAAAACGTTGACGCGCTTTTTTTAGCTTCGCCGTCGATACAAGCTGCATCGCTTTGGTGATCTTAAGCGTCGACTTTATCGCTCCAATTCTTTTTCTTGTGGTTTGTATTGCGTGCGCCACTATTTAATCTCCAAGAATAATGGAATAAAATCGGTAATTAATTTTACTAACTTTGGCGCGTTTTCTTCACTGATTGTTGTTTGGGCAACTATCTCAGCGACAACCTCGGCACCTTCTTTTTTAACATACTCACGCATTCTTTTCATGAACTCGGAGATGTTTTTTAATTCAATCTTGTCGACAAGACGATTTTTTAAAGCAAATAAAATAAGCACTTGATCGATAAACTCATAAGGACTATATTGAGGTTGTTTCATCGCTTCTAATACTTTAGATCCATGGGATAATATTTTCTTGGTATCATCATCCAGATCGGAACCGAATTGAGCAAATGCAGAAAGTTCACGATAGTTGGCTAACTCGATTTTTAAAGAAGATGAAACTTGCTTCATCGCTTTTAATTGCGCATTCGATCCGACCCGTGAAACAGAAAGTCCGGAGTCAATTGCTGGTCTTTGTCCAGCGTTGAATAATTCAGTCTGCAAGAATATTTGACCATCAGTAATGGAAATGACGTTGGTTGGAATATAGGCAGAAATATCGCCAGCAAGTGTCTCGACAATCGGCAGGGCGGTTATTGATCCACCACCATGTTCTTTACTTAATCTGGCGGCACGTTCTAAAAGACGAGAATGCAGATAGAAGACGTCTCCTGGGTAAGCTTCACGACCCGGCGGACGGCGTAACAATAAAGAGAGTGTGCGATAGCTGATGGCATGTTTTGACAAATCATCATAGACAATCAACACATCGTCACCCTGTTCCATCCATTCTTCACCGATACTTACACCAGCGTAAGGGGCAATATATTGCAATGGTGCTAACTCGCTAGCGGTAGCAGACACAACAGTAGTGTAATCCATCGCCCCAGCTTCACGCAGGCGAGCGACGATTTGGGCAATAGTGGAATTCTTTTGTCCAATTGCCACATAGATACATTTAACTTTTTTCCCTTTTTGGTTAATTATCGTGTCGATGGCGATCGCTGTCTTACCAGTTTGTCGGTCACCAATAATTAATTCACGTTGACCGCGACCGATTGGAATCATCGAGTCGATCGCTAAGATTCCTGTTTGTAGCGGCACCGAAACAGACTTACGAGTCATGACACCTGGCGCGACACGTTCAATTGGTCTTGTTTTAGTGTTGCTAATTGGTCCAAGACCGTCAATCGGCATTCCTAAGGCGTTGACAACACGTCCTAATAAGACATCGCCAACTGGTACTTCAATAATCTTACCGCTTCTTTTTACTAGGCTTCCTTCTTTTATTCCAGAGTCATTTCCTAATAATGTGATCCCGACATAACTTTCCTCAAGATTCATTACTAAGCCATAAATACCATTTTCAAAAGAAACTAGCTCCCCAGCCATGACTTGATCTAAGCCAAAGGCCAAAGCGATTCCGTCGCCGACTTTAACGACTGAGCCACAATCGTCTGTGTGCACTTGTTTTTTATAAGATTTAATCTGCTCCTTAATTAAGGCGCTTAATTCGTTTTGATTAATAAATCCCATCTTTATCCTCCTTGATTGTTGCTTTCAACTGAGCCAGTTGTGAAGCGACGCTGTAATCAATTATCCTGTCCCCGCAAATAACTCTAATTCCGCCAAGTAACGTCTTATCAATGAAGTAGTAAGGATGAATCGCCTGCTTTATCTTTTTTTCAAGTAATGGAATCAGCTTTTGACGATATTCATCGCTTAATTCATTAGCGGAATAGACTTGTACTTCGGCAATATTAAGACGCTTATTGACTAACTTAATAAAATGTTCATAAATTGGCACAATAGATTTAAAATCCTTATTTTTAATAACGACTAGTAAGAAAATTTTTAATAACTCCGGTTGATTGATGAATAGCTTTTCGACAAGCTGTTCCTTAAAATCAAAATCAATTGTCGGATTAGATAATATCTTTTGCAATTGATCATTATCTAATAAAGACATAAAATCGGTAAAAGCCTTTTTAACAGCAGTGCAATCATTATCGCTTAAAAGATCATTTAGCGCGATCGCGTAATTCATTATTTAATCTCCTTTAAAAAGGAATCATTAATTTCATCGTGATCGATTTTCTTTTCGATGATCCGTTCGGCAGTAAGAATCGCTATATCGACGATCTCATTGCGCAATTGCTTTCTAGCTTCTTTGCCTTCATTAACAATATCGCGGTGAGCTTTATCTAGTAATGCAGTTTTCTGATTTTCGCCGTCTTTAATAATTTCGCGTTTAAGTACTTGTGCTTCTTCATTCGCATCATCAATAATCTTTTCATAGCGCTTTTTCGCCTCGTCCAGCTTGCCTTTGGCCTGCTCTAAGTTTACAGTTGCTTCCTGCTTTTCTAAAGCGGCGGCGGCGACTTGCTGATCGATATAATCTTGACGTTTTTTAATCATCGCTTTTGCCGGCTTCCACAGAAAGCGCCATAAAATAAGCAACGCGATAGCCGTCGCTATTAACTGGACACTGATTTCTACAAGACGCGGAACGAAGTTGTCGAAAATATCGCCAATATCGAACTCGGCCAACAAAAAGATATTCATGTTATGATACGTAGCCCGGTAACAAGAATATAATTAAGATGGCGATAACTAAGGCGTAAATCGCGGTGGTTTCAGTAAGCGCGATCCCGACGATCATTGTCGAGGTGATTTTGCCACTAGCTTCTGGATTGCGTCCGATTTGTTCAATCGCGGCAGCAGCGACGCGCGCTTCGCCAATCCCTTGGGAAGCTCCAGTAAGTACGGCAATCCCGGCACCGATGGCAATCAATCCGATTCCAATTCCTGTACCCATGTCAACTAACATCATTAAGTCCATAAATATATCCTCCTTTATGACTCTTCGCTTTTTTCTAAGGCGACAAGCATCGCCGTAAGCATCACAAAAACCATCGTTTGAATGACCATCCCAATAATATCAAAATAAATATGGAACGGAGCGGCAATCACCGCGCCAAAAATATTATAACTAAGACCGAATAACTCGGAAAGATTCTCGCCTGCCCAATAAATAAGTTGCATAATGATCGAGCCGGCGGTGACGTTTCCAAATAGACGAAACGATAATGAAATCAGCGGCGCAAAAAAAGCTATGATATTAATTGGAAAGAAAATAAATATCGGCGCTAAGAATTTCGATTTAAACCAACCCCAGACGCCGTTGAAGCGGATAGAGGAGGCGTGGATCAAAAGTAGTGTGATAAAAGCGAAAGACAGTGGCACTGTATATATATTAAATGGGCCAGGAAATCCAAGTAACGGAATTAGGAAATTTAACGGGATCATTATTATTAGCAATAAAAAATAGGGTCCCAATATCTTAAATTGTTTTCCCATCTTATCGTTTATAAAATTAGAAACAAATGTTACCGAAGCATCAACAACGAAGGCTAGACCACGCGGACGAAGCGGGTCGGCACGGCGGATAGCAAAATATGAGATAAATGAAAAGAGACATATCACACCGGCGACGGCGATAAATACATACATTTCAGGACGGATAGAACTATCAAGAAAAGATTTAAATTTTTCCATTTAACTCAGAAATAAATCACAAATATAATAACATGAATTTATTATTTTTGCTAGTATATAAAAGAAAAGAAAGGACGGAGATTACTTTATCAATATTTAGTTAAAGTAAATTCCATCCTAACATGTTTTATCTTAGTTTAAAAGATCGGATTTGCACTATTATTGTCGATTTTTTAACGTTGAACAAGGTTGTTCATCTATAAAGTCTGTTTTTAAAGTAGTCTTTTGAATAACCTTATCAAATACGGACAGTAAGGAAGGTAGTAGAGTGACGGTCAAAATGATACTGATTAATGCGCCTCTACCAAGAAGCATTCCCATTTGCGCGACAACTTTATCTCCAGAAGTAAAATACATCGCAAATCCGGCTGCAGTCAAGATTCCGCCACTGGTTAAAATCGAGCCACTAGCTTGTTGAATAGCCATTATGACGGCTTCTTTTTTATTCATGGTCTTACGATTATCTAAATATTTGCTAGTTAACAAGATACCATAATCAATGGTTGCTCCAAGTTGAATTGTGCCAATTAGTAAATAAGCGACATATGGAATAGTTTGTCCACTTAGTGCTGGTATCGCCATATTAATAAAGACTCCACCTTCAACGCATAGAAGAAGTAATAGTGGTAAGATAAATGATTTAAATGTCAGTCCGATGATTAGTCCAATCGCCAATATAGAAAGTAATGTCACTAGCAAATAATCGGCATCAATAATTTCCTTCATCTCTAGCGCCACTGAACTGGATCCCAACAAATATACTCCTTCAGGACATACCTCGCGGATGGCGTTAATCGTGTTAAATGTTTCTTTGCTTTCTTCTGGTACAGTTAAGTTTAAAATAATCCGCGCATAATTTTGTCCATGAAAGTCACTGACGTCAAATTGAGAAGAAAACATATCATAGATTGTTTGTAAGTCGGCAGAAAGTAATCCTGGGTTGATGCTTTTCACGATAGTGATAAGGAAATAATATTTTCACTTACATTATCTATCGTTGCTAATTCTTGAACTAATCTGTCTTCGGATTGTAGGTTGGCTTCTTTTGGCATCAAAATAACTAAATTATTTTTACGACCAAAATTGTTGATTATTGCTTGATTGTCGTCATATAAAGGAGTCCCGGGAGTTTCAAGCAAAGTGCTGTTACCGTAAATAAAATGATTTGATTGATTGAGGATGACGCCGCCGATTATTAAAAGTAGTGCTGCCGGAATAATCGCTAAGCGCAGTTTCATTACTCCTTTTCCAACACCTTTAAAAGAAGGAAGAAAGTCGCGGTGTGATGTCTTAATGATGACTTTTTCAAAGATAAGTAATAAGCATGGCATTAAGAAGATTGCTGTAAGCAGACTGATTAAGATTCCTTTCGCAAATACCCATCCGATATCAGCTCCAAAGGCGAATTTCATAAACACCATCGCGACAAATCCGGCAATAGTAGTTAAGCTGGCGCTGGTAATTGTTGTAAATGACTTCTTTATAGTCTGTAATATTGCTTCTTTCGTTTCTAAGTTTTGATCTTTCTTTTCTTTAAAAGTGTGTAGCATGAAAATCGAGTAATCCATCGATATGGCGATCATTAATACAGAGAACATATTATTAGTAATCGACGAGACATCAGTAAACATCGCATTTGTCCCAGTGCCGATAAGTATCGAGACGGCAATTACGATAAGACAGATTACTGGGTCAAAAAAAGATTTTGAAGAAATAAATAAAATAACTAATAATACTGGAATAATTACTAGAAGTAGTTTCCCGGCTTCGCCAGAGGATATTTTATCGACATAATTTTCAGTAACGACGTGTCCTTCCAAGGCAATTATCTTATCAACCAATGCTGCCCGGATGTCATCTACCGCTGCCTTGCTTTGCGCTAAGGTCAATTCTGATTTTAAAGTGATTGAAAAAAGCACATTATTATTTTGATAATCTTCTTGAGAGACTTTTAAAACTGAATCAACTTCAAAAATGGCTTCTTTATAATATGTTATATCAACCTGAGCAACATCTTTGATCATTACTTTTAGCGTTTCGTTATTGCCAAACTCAGCAGTGCTAATTTCAATTGCTTGGGCCACATTGCTGTCACTTGGCATGTATTTGGTCATATCCTCATTCAACTTCACATAATCAGCTAAGAAGACACTACCAATCACTGCGGCTAAGAAAACAATAAGAATTAAAAATTTGTGCTTAATAATTGCCTTCCCGCCTTTGTCTAAAAACTTTTCCATAAATACAAACTCCTCCGTTAGTGCTTATATTTTTCAACATTAAAGTGAAATGAATGTTAATTGAATGTTACGCCAAAGTAAACTTTTTATTTTGTCATTTAGTTTACATAAAATTTACATTTGTTATTTATAATGTGGGCAATAAGCAGAAAATGCGGTAAGATTGTTATATCAAGGAGGCGCTATGGCAACGATTTTGATAATTGAAGATGATGAAAATTTGCAATTGCTGATGGCCGAATGTCTAGAAGACCATTACAATGTCGCAAAAGCGGCTAATGGACTTGAAGCATTGACGGTATTAGAAAAGACTAGAGTGGATTTAATTATTGCCGATATCATGATGCCAAAAATGGACGGCTACACCTTTGTTAGAAAGCTTCGCGAATTAGAATATACTACACCGGTGATTATGGTAACTGCTAAGCAGGAGTTAAGCGATAAGCATGACGGATTCATGGTTGGCGCCGACGATTATATGACTAAACCGATTGTCTTTGAAGAATTGAAGTGGCGTATCGCGGCATTATTACGTCGTGCTAAAATCGCCGCTGATAAAGAAATCGTTATTGGCGATTTTCGCTTAAACGCAAACGCGCATGAGATTCAGTATCGTGGCACTGTAATTGAATTAACGGCTAAAGAATTTCAGTTATTATTTAAATTATTATCTTATCCTAATCGTCTTTTTAGTAAAGACAAATTGATGGAAGATATTTGGGGATATGAAAGCGATAGCGACGACTCCACAATTAGGACACACCTTAATCGTTTACGAAATAAATTAGAAGCAGTCGAAGAATTTGAATTGGTGAATATCCGTGGTATTGGCTATAAAGCTGTCATCAAGGAGAATAAATAATGAAAAACTCTGCTGAAAAAAGAAAAAATACCGGTAATGATAATATCTACATCCTTAAATGGATCGCCTTTATTTCCGGATTTCTAATATTGGGCGGAGCTTTTTCGTTTGCCCTTATTTTACTAACGGCATATTTGTTAGAAGGAGAGCGGCAGCTTAATCCAATATGGATTGTCGGCGTTATTCCGTTAATGTTTTTAATTGCGATTCCGATCTCTTTTATCCTTTATCATCAAATTAAAAAGAATCTATCAGTGTTGCTTAATGGCATGCAAAATGTCGCCGATGGTGATTTAGATACTTATATTCCAGAAAATAACGCTAAAGACTTTAAGAAAGTATATCAGAATTTTAATAAGATGGTGGCGCAGATGCGCGGCGCCGAGGTGTTACGGGTAAATATGTTTGATAATCTTTCCCATGAGCTGAAGACCCCGATCGCTACTATCAGTGGTTTTTCCAAAATTCTTGCGGAAAAAGATTTATCTGAGGATAAAAAGCAAAAGTATTTAAAAATCATTTATGAAGAATCGGAGCGCCTTGGGGAATTAGTAAAAAATATTCTTCTTTTATCAAAACTGGATTCGCAAGAAATTGTGATCCATAAAGAAGAATATAACCTTACTAAACAATTGCAGGATTGTATCATCGGTTTAGAAAGCGGGTGGAGCAGTAAGAATATCGATATATCTGCCGACCTTGCACCAGTAAAATATATAGGCGAGCAGCAATTAATAAAAAGTTTGTGGATCAACTTAATTAGTAATGCCATCAAGTTTACTCCTAAGAATGGGGAAATAAATATTAAATTATTCGCAGATGATAATAATATTATTTTTTCTGTTTCAGATAGCGGAATCGGAATTGAAAAAGAACATCTAGATCAAATATTTGAAAAGCATTTTCAAGTGGATAAGAAGATATCGGGCGGTGGACAAGGATTAGGTTTACCAATTGTAAAGCGCATTGCAGAACTGTGTCAAGGAAATATCGCAGTTAAAAGTACCGTCGGCGAAGGTAGTATTTTTACTGTAACCTTGCCGCGATAAAAAAAATTATTCTTCTTTAGTTACAAGATATTTTGAAAGGATAATCAAAGAGATCCATTTGTTAATTAATAGACCAGCTAGTACCCCATAATAATGATAGTATTGTGAATAGATGCAAGCAGGGATTAAAAATATGGCATATATGCTTAGGCGTAAAAGACGATTAATCCGTAATTGATGACGAAAGGATGAATCGATTTGATAATTACGCAAGCGTAGTAAAAAAAAGCACCCGATAATTATCGCCATTACACCGCCTAGATAACCAAGACCATATTTTACATCGATAATGAACGCAATAACTGCCAAAGCGGCAGAAAGGAAAAATAAAAGACTATTTCTCTTTGTTTTCATTTAACTTTTTTCCTATGCGGTAACAAATATAAAATAGCCAAAAAATTGATAATACTAAGAATATGATTAAAAATAATGGCGCACACTTGAAAGCATAGTCCAACAAAAAACCAGTGGCGACGCTGCAGATGATTGTCACCAATGAATTTATCAATAAAGAGGCGATTTTAAAACTTTGCCGATCCATCAACGAAATTGCCGGTTTAACATCCGGACTATTTTTTTTATTTTTATTAAGGACTTGTCATCGTGACGTTGTCTTAATGAGACGGTGATTAAAATGGCGATTAATCTAAAAGCAGTTGCGTTAAAGCCCCTAGTCGTCAATGCCGGCGTACCAATGCGGATACCGGATGTGACACCTGGTGGAAGCGGATCATAAGGGATGCTATTTTTATTTACAGTAATTAATACATCGTCCAATATTTGTTGTGCTTCTTTTCCGGAAATTTTAAATGAACTCATCGTATTAATTACTAACATATGAGCGTCTGTTTGTCCGGAAACAACCTCAACTCCCATACTAATAAATTCATTGGCCAAAGTTGCAGCATTATCGACGACATTTTGCTGATATTTTTTAAACTCAGGTGCAAGTGCTTCTTCAAAAGCGACAGCCTTGCCAGCAATGATATGCATCAAAGGTCCGCCTTGTACTCCTGGAAAGACTGCGCGATCAATTAGCGCGCCGTATTGTTTATCACATAAAATCATTCCCCCACGCGGACCACGTAAAGTTTTGTGTGTGGTAGTGGTAACAAAGTGGGCATGTGGAAACGGACTGGGATGAATTGATGCGGCAATAAGTCCGGCGATGTGAGCCACATCAGCCATTAAATATGCTCCTACTTCGTCGGCAATTTGTCGAAACGCAGGAAAAGGAATTATGCGATAATAGGCGCTAGCACCAACGACGATGAGTTTTGGTTTTATTTGATGCGCTAAACGACGCACTTCGTTTACATCAATCATCTTCGATACTGGATCAACGCCATAAAAATGAAAGTCATAAAGCTGACCAGAAAAGGATAAACGATGTCCGTGACTAAGATGTCCGCCACTGGCTAAATCCATGGCGAGCACTTTGTCACCTGGTTTTAAAATCGCTAGATATACAGCCATATTGGCTTGCGAACCGCTATGTGGTTGGACATTGGCATGCTCGCAATTAAATAATTGACATGCTTTTTCAATTGCGATACGCTCAATCTCATCGACATATTCACATCCGCCGTAATATCTTTTGCCAGGATATCCTTCGGCGTATTTATTAGTCAATATTGATCCGACTGCTTTTAATACGTTTTTGGATGTGAAATTTTCAGAAGCGATTAGTTCAAGGTTGTTTTTTTGCCGTTTTTGCTCTTTTTTTATTAGTTCGAAAATCATTTAATTTTACCTTTTTGTTCATAATGAATTAAAGTGTCGACGCGTTCGCCATAGACTCCGCCTAGAAACGGCGAAGTGATAAATGCGGTAGCAATTTCTTTTGCGACTTCATCATCAATCGCTTCGCTCATGGCTACAATGTTGGCGTTATTATGAGCCCTTGTGAGTACTGCTTGTTCTTTTGTGTAAACAAGCGCACAGCGGACTCCTTTTACTTTATTGGCGGCGATACTGATCCCAATACCGCTTCCACAAATAAGCACGCCATAAGTTGCCTTTCCTTTAGCGACTAATTCGCCAACTTTTAGTCCAAATATTATATGATTGCTTTTTTCTTCACTAAAACATCCGACATCAACTACTTCATAACCTGCGTTACTCAGTAACGTCGTAAGTATCGCTTTTTTACTAAAACCGCGATGATCACTTCCAATTGCTATTTTCATAAATTCTCCTTATAATTTAATACTTCTTCGCCACTAACAACTCCACTTCGCAAAATCTTATTTTCAACTAAGTCTACAATCGTGGAAGCAACTTCGCTTCCGCCTTGTCCGCGTTGGTAGTATGCTACTTCATTTCCAAAAGTCTTTCGTAAATGTGTTATATTGTTTGGAGTAGGTTCACCGTGAATATTAGCACTAGTAAACCATAGTGGCTCATTTAATTCACTTATTACCTTAA
>JALQSN010000594.1:0-31148 GCA_023690525.1 Holotrichia oblita | reverse complement strand
TTCTACAACGCCTTCGCTCTGACTAAGAGGTTCTTATGGAATTCACCGCTGACAGTGCCATTATATTTTCTTCCGGGAAATCCCCAAAAGCGAGAACTCTTTCTCCAGCCAGACCGCCGCCATCCACAAAACCTGCTTTGACGAAGATATCGCCGATTGCCAAAAGGTCAGGCATATAGAAGTAATTAACCAAGTCTGCCCCGAGATTAATCGCGGTATCCACAGCCGCCAGCCTTTCGCTGTTAATCGGCGCATTCATGTCGTTCATCGAAATAGAACAGGGCATTCCGCCAATTATAAAATGCGGATGAGGATTTTTGCCGCCGAATATTACCTGCGGAACTACGACTTCGCGATGCCTGTCAAGGATATTGAGATAATGGGCAATTGCCATTAAATGGACTTCAGGAGGTAATACCGTATAATCCGGGTGGTCCCAGTAATGCGCGGCAAAAATGCCTAATTGGCCGCTTTCTACAATTTTCTTTATCTTATTTTGAATTTCCTGAAAATATAAAGTGGTGGCTTTGGGAAACTCTTTCGGATAAGCGCTGGTAGTATTCTCAATCGGAATATTTAAAGGCAGTCTGTACTTTTCCAGTACGGTATTTTGAAGAGCAGCGGTAGCCGCCGGGTTGGCTTTTAAAGCTTCTACCGGGCTTACCCAGTCCAGCGCGTGCAACTGATAAAAATGAACCATATGGTCTTGAACAGCTTGGCAGGAAGCCATAATATTGCGAATATAATTGCCGTTTTTAGGTACTTCTATCTTGAGGGCGTCTTCCACCGCTCTTAGTGCGCTAAAGGCGTGAGAAGTAGTGCATACGCCGCAGATACGCTGGACAAACATCCAGGCATCCCTGGGGTCGCGTCCCTTTAGGATAAGCTCAATTCCCCGCCAGGCAGTGCCGCTGGAGAGAGCGTCCTGGACTTTTCCACTGGCTTCATCTACCATTACTTCAACCCGCAAATGACCCTCAAGCCTGTTCATCGGGTCAACAACAATGCGTTTCATGTAATTCCTCCTTCATACAGATGGGTAGTTTATAACAATTGTAACTTATTAGTTTTTTTACTCCGGTTTTACTTGTTCTTTATTCCTCTTTTTCGTCATCATGTTTAGGCTCATGAGCTTTATGATAGACATAAGAGGCTACTCCATGAGCGACAACCCCGGCTGTAGCTGCGCCGGCCAGAGCAAGTCCGAATTTATCGGCGTGAGCTATTGTGTCAGGCATAGGTATGCCGGGGAGTCTCTCAAAAAACGGGTCGTCATCCCAAAAACCGGGAGAAGAGCAACCGACGCAGGGAGCCCCTGACTGGATTGGATAAGATAAGCCATTCCACCAGCGCATATTGCCACAGGAATTATAAGCCACCGGTCCGCGGCAGCCGACTTTATACAGACACCAGCCTGCTTTTGCTCCTATATCGTCAAACTTTTCCACGAACATGCCTGAATCAAAGAATGGACGCTTGTAACAAGTGTCATGTATTCTGTTGCCGTAAAATTGTTTAGGACGTCCCTGGCTGTCTAAAGGAGGCAATTGTCCAAACAATACATAATGCATTATAGTACCTGTCATAACTTCAGGGATAGGCGGACAGCCTGGCAGTTTTATAATAGGCACTCCGCTTACGCTTATGGCGTCGCTTACTGAAACCGATTTGGTAGGATTGGGATTAGCTGCCTGAACTCCGCCCCAAGCGGCGCAGCTACCATTTTCAATGATTGCCGCCGCGCCTTTAGCGGCATGTTTTAATTGCTCAATAAACGGTTTTCCGCCTACCATGCAGTAAATACCGTCATCGGCCAAAGGTACTGCTCCTTCAACTATTAAAATATATTGGCCTTTGTATTTCTCAATAGTTTCTTCTAAATGGTGTTCAAAAGGGTCTCCAGCCGCAGCCGATAAAACTTCCAGATATTCTACTGATATCATATTCAGTACCAAATCTGAGGCCAGAGGAGTTTGGGTGCGGATAAAGCTTTCGTCGCAGCCGGTGCACTCGTGTCCATGCAGCCAGATTACCGGAACTAACGGTTTGGTTTCGGCAGCCCGGATAACATTTGGAATCATGCTTGGAGCTAGTCCCATAATACCGGCAAGAGTTACACAGCTTTTTACAAAACTGCGTCTGCTAATATTTTTCTTTTGAAACAATTCCCATAAGGAATCTCTCTTTTCCATAATGACCCCCTTAGTTTGAAAATATTTAAAACAATCTTTACCCCTTAGCCCGCCCGCAAACTTTTTAGGGAAGACCAAGCCTCTTTTTTTTAAAAGAAGTAAAAAAATTTAATTAAAAATACGAACTATAAAAGGATTTCCCATTTATCACCCCGTTTTTTTAATTCAATTTATTTAAGACTACAATGGATTTATTTAAGAAGTGATAGTACCCGTTCAGCTAAAGTATTGATTTGCGATAACATGTTTTGTGAGGTTTGAAGCATGAGTGAATTTTGGGATAATTCGGTAGCAAACGTACTTATATCGGCATCTCTCAACCTGCTTTCGGCAAACGATATATTATTTTGATAGCAATTAACGTTGTCAAAAATTTTCTCCAAACGGTTTTGAGACGAGCCAAAGTTGGTGCGGAAACTAGAAACCATGCCGGAAGCGTTTCGCAGATTCCTGAGAGCAGCTTCTCCTGCACTTCTAGGTATAACCCTTATTCCGTCTATTCCCAAGCTCTCGGTTCTAGCATCGCAGAGAGGAATTCTTAAGTTTTGGTCGGTATTAGCTCCAACCTGAATAATTAACTCAGCGGGAACTTGGACTTCAACATAACGAGTTGCAACCTCCCCCGTTGCATCAGGGTTCTTTACGCCATAATAAGTATTGGCCGAAAATTTCTCAGTAATAACAGTATTAGTAATAGTCTCAATAGTAGTAATATTATTGCCTGGGTTATCCGCATCCGGATTAATAGTAGTTGTTGTAGTTGTAGTTGTAGTTGTAGTTGTTATTACTCCACCAGAGGAAATACTCTCAGTGGTAATTGGTTCAGAAACAACAGTGCCTGCAACATCATCTACAGTAGTATCGCGCTCAACAATATTAGAGTCAATGGTAGCATCAGAACTAGCAGGTGGTACTGTTCTGTTTAACCAAAGAACGGCATATCCGCTGTCGCCCACAGCACTTGAATTTGAATTGAAACCCCAGTTGCTGACAGTGGAATACTGTCCTAAATTTACCTTGTCCGGACTAGTTATAATATCAAGCCCATCCAGACCGCTTTCCACAACAATAAGTCCATTTACGAACGGATTAGCTGTACTATCAAAAATCTCAATCGGGTTTGGTATACTTCCTGAAGCGTAACTTGTGTTGTTAGTGACAGTATTACCATCTACTACGAAAGGCGCACGGTCATTGGCACCTAGCATTGTATCTACGTGATACATTAAATCTATATTAACGGGAAGCGTGGAATTGTTTATCACATCATAACGTATTTCATAAGATTGGCCGCCCACATCCGTCGGATTATCCACAATGCTGACCATCTGCAAAATTGTAACATCGTAGTTACCGCTATTATATCTATAGCTGGTAGTCCAAGTTGTGCCGTCATTAGTTGTTTGTGGGGTAGAAATATTACGGAGGTTAATTGACGGTAATATAACATTGTTGTTTTCATCTCTAATTATTATTTTTGGATAGGAAGTGCCGCCGGAGCCGTATACCAACCTAGCCGCCTGAGCCCCGTCAGTCCTGGTGGTCCAAAAATTTAAATTACCGTTATCATACACTGGAGGATTTCGCAGTTGACTCATAATTGTAGTATCATCAACAGTTTCAGTTATTGCCACTAAGCCAGTATTGTCCCTGTTTAAAAGAGTTATGCCATTAAAATTAGTCTCATTGGCAATCTTATCTATTGTTTTTTGTAGTTCGTCAAGTTCTATTTGAATAATATTGCGGTCATAATCGGTACAGGTATCGGTTAAAGCTTTTATTACCAATTCTTCACAGCGTTGGAGTATTTCGTGAATTTCAGATAACCCTCCGTCACCCATTTTAGTAACGTTGACACCATCATCAATATTACGACTCGCTTTCTCTAACCCTCTTATTTGGGCGCGCATTCTCTCAGAAATGGAAAGTCCGGCCGAATCATCGGCAGCTCGGTTTATTCGCAGGCCGGAAGACAATTTTTCCATATTTTTTTTCACATTTGTTTCGTTTGTGCCTGACATTCTTAAATTATTTATAGCTAGAATATTATTATTGATAATCATGGGAACAATAACTCCTCCTTTCTATTTGATTTGTAAGAAATATGCAAGTTGACGGCAACGAAAACTTGCAAAAAAGAACCGCTTTTAATCTAAATATTTGATTATCCATACCATCTAGCACATCCATAATCTGAAATCACTAGCAAGCTAATCTTTCAAGTAGCAGGCAGGGTCTTCGCCCCAGATATTGCCGGTCATTTTTTCAGCTCTAATCCGGCAGCCTCCGCAAAACTCTTTATGTTGGCACTCTCCGCACCGCCCTTCAACTAAGCCGGTCTTATTCCTGAGGTCCAGCAAAAACTTATCCTGGGAATCTAACCAAATCCGGCTAAAAGGTTTTTCTTTTACATTACCCAAACTTTTATGCCCCCAGAACTGGCAGGCATGCACATCTCCCCGGGGGTCCACATTGGCCATTTTTTGCCCGGCCGAGCAACCGCCGTGCATTTTTAAAAGCTCTTTTACTTCCTCTACCCGTTCCGGATTGTGCTGTTCAAGGTATTTCAGGATGTAAATACCGTCAGCGTGGTTATCGGTTGTCAGTATTTCCACATCTACTCCCCGCTCATGGAAATCCAGGGTCTTTTTTATCAAAAGCTCTATAGTCTTTTCTTTTTGTTCGGCCGTGGTGTCAAGGTCGGCCATACTGCTCCCGCGTCCGGCATAAACCAAGTGATACATACAAAACCGGGGGATTTTTTCCTGTTCGACAATGTCCAGAATATCAGGAAGAGTATGATAATTTAATTTATTTATAGTGAAACGAATACCAGTTTTTACGCCTGCGTTCAAAGAATTTCTGATACCGGATATAGCACTTGCGAATGCGCCCTTTTTACCTCTGAAATGGTCGTGTACTTCTTCATTGCCGTCAAGACTTACGCCAACATATTGAAACCCGGCTTTTTTAATTTCTTGGGCCAATTTCTCGGTAATAAGCGTACCGTTGGTCGATAAGACGGGACGTATGCCAATAGAAGAAGCATAGGCTCCCAGCTCCAAAACGTCCGGCCTCACGAGCGGTTCACCGCCGGAAAATAAAAGTACAGGCACTTTCATACCGGCTAAATCATCAATAAACTTTTTTGCTTCTTCATGCGAAAGTTCGCCGGAATAATCTATGTCTTCGGCATTGATATAGCAGTGAAGGCAGGACAAATTGCACCTGTTAGTGGTATTCCAAACTACAATCGGAGTTAAGTCAGAAGAAAACTGCAACATCTGGGGAGGCAACTGGCTGGAACTCCGTCCGTATTTTACGATATCCGATACGGTAGCCGTACCGCAAAGCAATTTAGTGCAACCTATCATTTAAAATAATAGCCCCTTTCTGGTAAATGCAAAATTTTGTAATTATCTATAAATTAATTCGACGCTTATTTATTTATTCCTGCTATTTATTATTAAGAATTAGTTACATTGTCCCGGACATTTCGGAAGTATCGTTATAAACATAATAAACATAAGAAAACTGGTTACTCCTCAATAGTTTTGGAGCACCAGTTTTATATTACTTATTTAAGTTGTAGGATATTTTGACTTAATCCAATCTTCAAAATCGGTTAACAGTTCTTCCCGGACTTGCCTTACAGGTTCACCTGTCCAATCTTGGCCGGTGTCGCCGTCAAACCACATATCTTTTTGGGAAAAAGTGGCGTTAGGAAACAGTTTTTCTCTGGCAGCCAGGCAAATTCCGTCCAACATACTCTGTTTTAGCGTTTTGCGCACCGAACGGCAGCCAACTCTTTCCGTGGTTAAGATGTCCGGCCCATTTTCCCCTTCGGAAATATCCACCTGACTAAGTAGTTTTCCTTCCTGAGCGGCTGTGGCGATGGCTTGCCTTACTAAAGCGGCGGCATATTCACGCTTAATGCTATCATCATTTACGGTCACTCTAACGTTTCCTATAATTAATTTATACATAAAGCACCTCCTCATAAACCATTCTATGCCGGGAACATTTATATAGAACCATTCCCGTATTTAAAAACCAAAAAAATAATTTCCTTTTTTTTCAAAAATATAAATTTTTTAGCAGGTTTTTTATCGTATAATCACGAAATAAAACGCAAATGTAAATAATTTACAAGTAAATCAGATGAAAGGTAGGATTTCAATTTATGGTCGAACTATTAAGTATAAAGGACATTTCGGAAAGACTAGGCATTCCGCAAAGCACTCTCAGGTATTACCGCGATATTTTTAATGAGTATTTGCCTTCTTGCGGCGAAGGCAAGAAAAAACGTTTTTTCAAAGAAGCAATAGATGTTTTTGCGGCCATAGCCAAAGGCATGCAACAAAATAAACCGGCAGATGAAATCAGCGCCGACTTAAATCTCAAATTTGCCAGATTTATAGAGGTGAAAGAAACAACCGAAACAAAACCAAACCAAGCAAGCGGGATAAGTAAAATGAAGGAAAAAATTCTTTATGGACAGCAGGAAAATTTCAAAGACAAAGAGGCGGTGTCCGAAGTGGTTGAACAAAATAAATACGATAAAGATGATTTTGGCGGCGATAACCAATCGCAATATCACAACGCAACCAAATCGCCAGAGGACAAAATTGGCCAATTACAAGTATTAAACAACTCTGTAGTAAACCCAGAAGTGAGAGCTATTATGACGATAATCGAAAATCAAAACCAAACCATGAAAGAAATAGCCTCCACCCTGACTATCGTTACCGAACACCAGGAGGAAATAACTTCTTTAAAGAAAGAAGTGGCCAAACTTGAAGAACAGGTTGAAGAACAACTACTCAAGCATTTTCAGATTATTGATTCCAAACTGGAGCAAATTGCCGAAAAAAGAGGCCAATCGGCGTCCGGCGAAAAAAATAAGCCAAAGTCCTTCTGGCAAAGGATGTTTGGCTAAAAATATATTAAAGTGGGTTTTCAAAGTTACTCTTAGGAATGGGATAAAGAAGCTCAATATAACTTCCCGCAACATTCCAGTAAACAAAAGTATTAAAATGTTCGTTAATTTTGGTTATCTTAATAAACGGTTCAGAATCTATCAGATGTATGTCTCTGTTTAGAACCAACTCTGTTTGGGAGGGCAGAGAATCATTATTATCTTCCAGATAAAAAACCTGGGAAGTTTCATCCCATTGGCCTGTCCGGTTTAAAACTTCAGCCAATTTAATGACCGGAACGGCGGCCATACCGTCAATTTTTATCACGTTAATACTTGTTTCCTGATGGTTAAAATATACAGTTGTTTTGTCAAAAGACCAGCAAGTATTATCATTTTCCCAGGATTTATTACCGCCGAACAACATCCCCATGTTTTCCTCTGAGAGGTATACGGTGTTATCGCTGACCGTTGCGGGAACTTTCAAGCCGCCGGAGGTGGAATCAGAATCCAAGGTTACATACTGACCGTCAACAAATACCTCCCGCTTCAAACTATCGGCAACAGGCTTTACCGGAATATAAACCGAATTATTGGCAATAACTCCCCGCTCAGAAAGAATATTTCCGTTTACTTTTAATTGAACCGTTCTGACGATTTCGACAGACTGACTGTCAGATTTGCCGGAATTGCCGAATTTATCTACCAGACCGTTTAAATAACCGTCTGTCACAAAACCGTTCAAAGCATATTTTGCTAATTGCTTTCTAATAGAAGAAACGGTAATTTTGCCATACCCGTAAACATCAGGATTGATTCTGAGCCAGGCGCGGCCGGAATCATCTATAGAAACTTTTGTCCGGTCATAAACAATTTTTATAGGCGTACCGAACCCAACCAATTCAAACAATTCTTCCACATCAGGTTCAAGCATTCTGACGCAGCCGTTGGAGACCACGCCTCCGATTGATTTGGGTTCGTTAGTTCCGTGAATTCCGTAGTCGTTTGATATAAAGCCCATCCAGCGGTAGCCCAAAGGATTGTTAGGCCCGGACAGAACTATTGTTCCCGGCTTGTCCGGCGGATACCAGGCCGGGTTTTTCTCTTTTGATAAAACGGAAAAATTACCTAGCGGCGTAGGAGTAACCGGTTTCCCGATAGCGACAGGATATTCTTTTATCAGTGAATTACCGGAATAAAGCTCAATTGTCCGGCTGGGCAAATTGATAACAATACTGGGGGAATCTAAAGTTTTTGCCTGAACAAAAACTGGAACCGCCGCAATGAATGTTACTATAATTGTTATAATTGCCATTTTACTTCTAACCAACATACGCATCCCTCTTTTTCATTTTAGCATATAATGCCAAACATTTAAAACCTTAAAATGGAATTATTTGTTTGACTTTAAATTCATATGAAGGGATGAGAGCTTTTATGACAAGCATGGGTTATTTCACGGACACTTACTTCAAAATGCCTATTAAAATCTGTTAAAACCTATTAAAACCTATTGAAGGTTCAGAATCTGTTGCTGAACCAAATGCAAGCGGGAGCGTTTATCCTCGACAATGGGCAAATAAATATGGATGCTGACGCCGTTTTGGCCATTATAGTTGGAATTGACGTTTATAAATCCGCCGTGTTCGGTTATAATGCGGTGGGCTACCGGCAGACCCAATCCCATCCGGTCAAGCTTGCTAGTATAAAACGGTTCAAATATTCTGGCTAATATATCTGTCGGCACGCCTGAACCGGTATCGGCAATCGAGAAGACAACCATGTTGAGTTCCGAATTCAGCCAAGACCGCACTGTCAATACTCCTTCGTCAGGCATGGCTTCCAGGGCGTTCTGCATTACGTTAACTATAGCTTGTTTCATTAGATTCCCGTCTATAGTAAGGCAGGGCAAATTAGGTGACAGGTTTTTTTCAATATTTATTTTATCGCCGCCCAGTTGCCTAAAAACCAAAAGAAGGGCTTCTTCGATAATTTTGTTTATATTGGTCAAATCTTCTTTAACTACAGGAGGTTTGGCAAACAAAATCAGTTCTTTAACTACATTATTTATGCAGGACACTTCTTCCAGGAGTGTTTCGATAACGTTGCGGCTTACCGCGCATTTGTCATTTTCCAGCCTTCCAAGCATTACCTGCAAATAGCCGCTGATAGTGGTAATAGGGGTGCGAACATGATGAGCCACCCCTGCGGCCAGTTCGCCAAGCGACATAAGCATCTGGGTGATTTGAATCTGCTTTATCGCCGCCCTTACTGACGACAAGTCATGAATGGTAATAATAATTCCGATAAATTGGCCGGAATCGTCCGTTAATTTCATGCCTTCAATATGGACGTAAACCTGCCTATCTTTAACTTTAATATTTAAAGCAGTAGAAAGAGTGCCTTCCTTAAAAACCTGGTTGAATATTTTTGTAAAATTTTCGCCGCAGTGCTTAAATATGTCGTCAGTTTTTTTCCCAACCGTCCATAATTTGTCAATGCCAAAAAATTTTTCAGCTTCTTTATTCAAATTTTTTAAACGAAAACACCTATCAATAAAAATAATACCACCGGCTATCGTAAACGAATCCTGAGAACCATGAAAATCTTCTTCCTTAATTAAGTAGGCAACATTACTGTGGTTATAAGAATTATAAGAAGTTTTTGTTGTGGACATACCATCATCTCCCCGAATATCAACATATCAAGACAATTTTTTATGTCTTAATACTATTCTTGTAAAAAATTGTATCTCCTGCAAAACTTGGGAAAATACTTTTCGTAAAAATTCGACAAAATACCGCAAAATAGGACAAATTGGAAGGTTTGTTAAAAAGAAAGACCTTGGAGGGAGAAAACTTTTTGGAAAAAGTTTTCTCCCTCCAAACCTCCCTCTTTCAAAAACTTTTCAGTAGTTTGGAAATTCTAAGGCGAAATTTTTTGCCTGAAATCTTCAAAAAACTATTAAAATTTTTTGAAGGGGAGTTTGAGGGGGGAAACTTTTTTTCAAAAAGTTTCCCCCTCAAGAACTTAAATCTTTTCATACTAAATAGCAACTTTTTTTGATTTTCCGGCTTTATTAATGTAAACTATAATTCAGAGTTTATATTTAGAAAGGCGGTTTTTTGTTTGACCTCCAAATTTATTATTATTGACGGCAATAGTCTGACTTATAGAGCTTTTCACGCCTTGCCGATGTTTCATACCGCCGATGGGCTTCATACCAACGCCGTATACGGATTTACCACAATGCTTGTTAAAATTTTGGACGACTTTAAACCCGAGCGTTTGGCGGTAGCTTTTGATAAAAGCCGGGTAACTTTTCGCACTCAGCTCTACAAAGAGTATAAGGCTAACCGTAAAGCCACCCCGCCGGAATTATCCGAACAAATGCCGTTAATTGAAGAACTTTTAACCGCCTGGAACATAAAGAGCCTAAAATTAGAAGGATACGAAGCCGATGATATTATTGGTACCTTAGCCAACAAAGCCGCGCAGGAAAATTGGGAAGTGCTGATAGTAACCGGCGACAGAGATATTTTGCAGTTGATTAACGACAAAGTAAAGGTACTTTTAACCAATAAAGGCGTTTCTGAAGTGTCGGTAATGGATGAGAAGACCGTTAGGGAAAAATACGGTATTTCCCCAGAGCAAATAATTGATTTAAAAGGGCTTATGGGCGATAAATCCGATAACATTCCGGGAGTAGCGGGTATAGGGGAAAAAACTGCGGTTAAACTCTTAAAAGAGTTTGGTTCACTGGAAACTATACTCGAAAATCTGGATAAAGTAACAGGAAAAAAAGTCCAGACCTTGCTGAGAGAAAATGAGGAACAAGCTTTATTGTCAAAAAAACTGGCAACCATTGCGGCAGATATGTCTTTAGAATTTGAACCAGACCAATTTTTATTTGCTCCAGACAAAGAAGCCGTGAAAGATATTTTCCGTCGGTTAGATTTTAAAAGCCTGTTAGCTAAACTAAACTCCATCTTCCCTGAACCTATTACCACGCAAACCAGTCAACCCGGACTCAGCGAAGAAAAAAACCGGCCTCAACTCAGCCTAATGGCTTTGGCGGCAAGACCTGTGGAGTCTGTTTCAGACTTTAAAACAATAAAAAATCTGTACACCAAGATTAAAAAAACTAAAAAAGTAAGCTGTTATCCGGTAGTTACCGGCAAACTGCCTCTAGTCGAATTTGAGAGCATAACTCTCACCATCCCTGAAAAAACAATTTATATTCAGGCTGGGTGCGAAGCCTGGCCAGTCGTTTTGGACATATTGGCCGATAAGAAAATTGAAAAAATAACCCACGATGGCAAAATTTTATACAACGCCTGCCAAGCTCAAAATATTCAGTTGGAAAATCTAAGCTTTGACACTATGTTGGCGGCTTATCTCTTAGACCCAACGGCTCTGGATTATCCTCTCAGAAGTTTGGCCGCTTTCTATGGGGTTTCTGAAAAAGGGGAAGAAGATTATAATATTACCAAGGTTGATTCTCTAAATTGTTCAAAAACCTGCGCTGCTCAGGCTAGCAATGTCATTTATGATTTAGAACCGGTACTGAAAAAACGACTGGAAGAAGCTGAATTATACAAGCTATTTATAGAGGTGGAAATGCCTCTTATCGAGGTTTTGTCCGCTATGGAACATTATGGGATTAAAGTGGACAAAGAACGCCTCCAAGTTATGTCCAATGAGCTTGCAGCCAGACTAAATGTTATTGTTGCCGAAATATACAAACTTTCCGGCGAACAGTTTAATCTTAACTCTCCTAAACAATTAGGAGCTATTTTATTTGATAAACTGGGGCTTCCGGCTCTTAAAAAAACCAAAACAGGTTATTCCACCGATGCGGAAGTATTAGAAAAATTAGCTGGGGCTCATCCGATAGTTGACAATATTTTGGAATACAGGACTCTGTCCAAGCTAAAGTCAACTTATCTTGACGGCATGGAGCCTCTTATCAGAAGCCAAACAGGCCGGATTCACACTACGTTTAACCAAATGGTGACAGTTACAGGCAGGTTGAGCAGCTCTGAACCTAATTTACAGAACATTCCCATTCGCACAGATATTGGTCGGAAAATCCGGGAACTGTTTGTAGCCGGCGAAGAATTTTCCTGTCTTATGTCGGCTGATTATTCCCAAATAGAGCTTAGGATTTTGGCCGATATGTCCAGCGACGAAAAATTACTGGACGCTTTCAACCAAAATCAGGATATACATGCCAGAACCGCCGCCGAAGTATTCGGAGTCAGTCTCAGTGAAGTAACTTCTATTATGCGTTCCAGAGCTAAAGCTGTGAACTTCGGCATCGTATACGGGATAAGCGACTATGGTTTGGCTCGCGATTTAGGAGTAAGTCGGAATGTCGCCGGTGAATATATTAGTAACTACTTTGCTAAATACTGGGGAGTTAAAGATTATATAGACACCGCCATCACCGAAGCCAGAGAGAAAGGTTTTGTGACCACGCCTTTTGGCCGGAGGCGGTTTTTGCCGGATATTAACAGTTCTAATTATAACAGGCGGGCTTTTGCCGAACGGACGGCTATGAATACTCCCATCCAAGGAGCCGCCGCCGATATAATAAAATTGGCTATGATTGAGGTTTACCGGGCACTAAAAAAAAGTTCGTTAAAAAGCCGGTTATTGCTGCAGGTGCATGACGAGCTGGTTCTGGAAATTTTCAGAGGCGAGGAAGACCAAATAGAAAAAATGGTAAAAGACATCATGGAAAATACCGTTAGCCTAAAAATTAATCTGTCGGTGGATGTGGCCAGAGGGTTGAACTGGGCCGAAGCCAAGTAAGGGAGTTGAAAGATATGCCTGAAATGCCTGAAGTGGAAACCATACGAAACACTCTTAAAGATAAATTGACCGGTCAAAAGATAAATAGCATAGAAATTAATCTTCCCAAACTGGTCAAATGGCCTTTGGTTCACCAGTTCGAAGCCCTTCTGCTCGGAAATACCATCACCAAAATAGAACGGCGGGCCAAATATTTAATGTTTCATCTTGACAACAGCCAGGTTTTGATTATTCATTTAAGAATGACCGGCCAATTGTATTATCATGATAAGGACTCAAAAGAACCTCATAGACATACTCATATTATTATTGAGTTTGCTGGCGGAGATGTCTTGATGTATGCGGACAGGCGTACTTTAGGAGCGTTATACGTCGTGCCGTTGGAAGAACTTTGGCGCATATCAGGGCTGGCACTCTTGGGGCCTGAACCGTTGTCACCTGAGTTTACTCCAGAGTATTTTACTCAAAATGTTCTAAACCGTAAAGGAAAAATTAAAGCGCTTCTTCTAAATCAACAACTTATCGGTGGGCTAGGTAATATTTATGCCGATGAGGCTTTGGCGGAATCTGGCGTTGACGCCGAGCGTTCGGCTTCCGGGTTAAGCGGTGAAGAAGCCCAAAAGCTTTATGAGGCTATAAATAAAGTTATTTCCGAGGGTATTGAGCATGGCGGCACTACCTTCAGCGATTACCGGGACGGTGAAGGAAAAAAAGGAAGCCATCAGGACTACCTGCGCGTTTACGGGCGGGCGGACCTACCCTGTTACAATTGCGGAACTGCTGTCACCAAGAAAAAAGTAGCTGGCCGGACAAGCTACTTTTGCCCAAGTTGCCAGAAATAGCGAAATAAAGACCTTGAGGGAAGAAAACTTTTTGAAAAAAGTTTTCTTCCCTCAAACTCCCATCTTTCAAAAACTTTTATGTTGTAAAAAAACTAACGCTAAAGTTTTTAATTTTTAAACAAACTGTATTATTGTATCTAAAGTTTCGAACCGGACAATATCCCAACAATTAAAGTTTTTTGAAAAGGGAGTTTGAGGGAAAAACTTTTTATACCTGTCCTGTAAAGGGAAAAAGTTTTTCCCTCAAGGTCTTTAATAACTTTGGAAAGGAATTCTTACCTATGTACATAATTGGCTTAACCGGCGGTATAGCCAGCGGGAAAAGTACTGTAAGTGTCATATTAAAAGAAGAACTGGGTGCCTTTATAATAGACGCGGACGAGTTAGCCCGGACTGTAACCGACAAAGGGAAACCGGCTTATGAAGATATTGTCAGTAAATTTGGCCGCGATATATTAACGACAGAAGGACATATTGACCGTAAGAAACTGGGACAGATTATTTTTTCAGACCGGGAGGCCAGAAAAGAATTAGAATCTATTACCCACCCCCAAATTTGGCAGGAAGCTCAAAAACTTATTTCTAAAGCGGAAAAAGAAGGCCGTAAGATAGCAGTTCTTGACGCCGCCCTCTTGATAGAAGCGGGCCTTACAGCTAAAGTGAACCAAGTGTGGCTGGTCTATACTGATAAACCCACTCAAATAAACCGCCTTATGAAAAGAGACAATTTATCTTTACCAGAGGCTATGGCCAGAATTAACGCCCAACTTTCCTTAGAAGAAAAACTCAAATACGCCGGAGTAGTTATTGACAACAGCGGCAACCCGGAAAATACCAAAGAACAAGTAATCTCTTTTTACCGCGCTACATACAGTTTAATAGAGAAGCAATAATACTAAAAATTCGGAGTGATTAAATTTGAAAATATGGACTTATCCTAAAGTCCTGACTATAATTGTAATTATCATGTTAGGTATTTTTACCGGCATCCTGTATAGCGGCTATAACAGCGAATGGTTCCAACGCAAATATATCTGCCCGTTTCCTTATCAGGAAATTGTTTATCATCACGCTTTGGAATATAATTTAAGCCCATTTCTCATTGCCGGAGTTATCAAGGTGGAAAGCAGCTTCAAACCTGACGCTCGCTCCCCTAAAGGGGCGCAAGGGCTTATGCAGATAATGCCGGCAACCGGAAAATGGGTGGCTGAAAAATTGAATTATGAAAATTATGCCGACGATAATCTGGATTCCGAATCAATACTTAATGAACCGGCAATAAACATTTGGTTTGGAAGTTGGTATTTAGACTATCTCAAAAAAGAGTTTGCAGATAATGAAGTGTTGTATCTGGCCGCTTACAACGGCGGAATCGGCAATGTTAAGGAATGGATGACAAAATACGGATGGGAAAAAGATTTTTCTGACATAGACCAAATACCGTTCCCTGAAACTAAAAATTATGTGAAACGGGTGCTTTATTATAAAGAAATGTATCAGGATATATATGGCAGATAAAAAAGACTTGATTCAGGCGAGAGTTTAACTCATCTGAACCAAGTCTTCTTTATTATGCCGCACAGTAGACCTAATAGCAGTTTCGAAAAATTTTAACGAAGTATGGCTTAAAAAAGCGCCGTTAGTGGGCTTATTTCAATAAGCATACTTTAAGTATTTCTTTTTTTAGTCTGAGAATCTTCTTCAGACAATGTTTTACCCAATTTAGTAATGGCATGTTTTTCAATTCTTGATACATATGACCGAGATATTCCAAGTATTTTTGCAATATCCCTCTGAGTTTTACGACTGCCATCAGGTATGCCGAACCTCATTTCCAAGACCCATTTTTCTCTAGCTGTTAAACGGTGTATTTCTCGATTTAGTCGTTCCTGTTCACAAAGATTTTCCACCGCTTCGCCTACTACGACAAATGAAATTCAATCACATAAAAATTTCACGAGATAATTTTTCAGCCAACTTATATTTTTAGGCATTGTTCATTTCCTCATACGATTGTACCTTGTTTTGTATATTTCTAAATTCAATATGCAGTTTCATTCCTAAACTTTGAGCGACTTTTGTTAAAAAATCAAGAGATGGATTATAGTTACCGCTTTCTAATCTGCTTATGTTACTTTGCTGTGTTCCAACCAATTCGGCCAACTCAGCCTGCGTGAGTCCACGCTCGCTTCTGGCTTTTATTATTTGTGATATTACTTCAAACTGCGGACGCAAAGCCTCATATTCTGCTAATACTTCCTGGTCTTTTAAGAATTCTGCTTTTATGTCATCCCAATTCCTAAGTTTTTTATCACTCATTTCCAAACCTCCTCAGATAATCTTCTTTATAACGTAATGCAGTTTCTAACTCGCGCAAAGGAGTTTTCTGTGTTTTTTTAACAAAACCATGTAGTAAGATGAATTTATTTCCAACCGGCAAAAAATAAAAAATACGAGATATATCGTTACCTTGCTGTATTCTAAGCTCCATAAGCCCTTTATATTTTTCGCCCTTTATTGTATCAACATACGGTTTTGTAAGATTCAAACCATGTTGTACTAATAAATCAATTTCCCATAGTGCCTTTGCTCTATGCTTTGCAGGCAAGTAATGTATAAACTTACCAACTGGTTCCTCTCCATTTTCCTTTGCATATAGTTTAACTTTTATACTCATCTATATATCACCCTAATTGCATTATATCGTATATGATATAAAAAGGCAACTGTAAGAAAAGAAAGATATACCAAAATTTCAAAATTATCATTAATAGCTGTAATATAAATATTTTCCCTTATATCCCGTTTTTTAGCAAAAATCAGTAGTTTAGTATCTCAGTTTGACGAACTTGTCAGTAAACCTTTTGAATAAAATCGAAAGAGGTCTATTGGTTTCCTTTCTCCAATGATAATCTACCTCGTCTTTTATTTAGATCTATAAACGAGCAAAAACGATACCATAAAATTCCACAACAACAAAAAAAGAGACAAATGTCCTAATCTGTGTTATGAATAGACTGACAAGGAAAATTCATATGCAGAAAGGAAAATCAGATGTCTCCTGCCAAAACTATACACGAAACATCCCAGATATACAAGTTTTTAATAGGACTATCATTTGCATTTTATTTTACAAAACCAGTATTCAGACATATTGTTGAATTTATCTATGGAGCCACTCAAAAAGGATTTAACGGTAAAATTACGGATATAGTCGAACTTGGCAAAACCTTGTGCCATAGAACAACTTACGGCAAATTTCTCAGCTAAGGCAACTTAACACTACAACGAACACAATAGGCGAAATTTCTTTTTCCTGTGAGAAAAATATGCGGCGGCATTACGATGCAACCGATAATGAACAATCATCAATACCAAGGCTAGTCTTGTTGGGACTGTAATCAACGAAGCTATGATATACCGAGTCATTGGCATTGTAATGTTGGCGTATTTTTTAAGAAATTCCGTAAAACAGTAATAAATAGCTGCGCAATCATAACTAATAACATATGTCTATGCCATGCTTGATACGAACGAGTTTCATAATGGGTCATTCCCAAATAACTCTTACACTTTGAAAGCACTGTTCAATAGACCACCAGGCAAGCAGTTGCCAGTCTATCTAATTCACAGATGCGCGTATTGTCAGGCATATTACTTAAAAAGTATTTTATTGTCCCATCTTCGTGTTTTCTGATGTATACCCATATTTGTGATTTTGGCACATAAAGCAGATTCTCTTTGCGGCAGGTCACACAACGCAAGCATTTGATTTGTGCAGTAATTGTTCCTTTTGTTCCTAGTGAAATAATCCGTTTAACCCACGGAATAGATTCATCAGCTATAATTGTTTTAATATCAACCGGCGCTTCAACTGCGCGTGGATGCTTATATCGTCCACCTCCCTGAATTTTCAGGGATTATAACCTGCGGCATTTCGCGGAAAATGCGCTCATTTTCTCGTACTGAAGCAAAATAATAAACCGATTCAGGCAGATTGTCTAAAAAAGTATGGTCGCTGCCAAATGAGGCGTCACAGCCAATACATTGTAATTCAAACAACTGAGTATGAATTATATCATTCACCATCTCTTTTGCTATTTCATTTTTGGTTTTAAAGGTCATTTCCTCAGGAACCTGGCAATCTTTACGTTTTTGCACATAATCATCACCGAACCATTCCTCAGGCAGATATAGTGTCAACGCCGAATTAAAAATGCAGTTTTTCGCCGAATAAATTTTGTAGTTTTGTAGCGGAAAGTAGACGCCAAAAATTAGTGCTGCCCCTGCTCGAAAAGGGTGTTAACGATGTGCTGTTTTTGTTTCATGAACTCTTTACGTTCTTTGAGGCGATAACTGTCGCCTTTGATGTTGATGACGGTGCAGTGGTGCAATACCCGGTCAAGAATGGCCGAAGCAATAGTCATATCGGCAAACACCTCGTTCCACTGCGAGAAGGTCTTGTTAGAGGTAAAAATAGTGGAAACCTTCTCGTAACGCCGAGCGATGAGTTGAAAGAAAAGATTGGCTCCATGTATGTCCATTGGCAGATAACCGATTTCATCAATAATCAGTATTTTGTATTTAGCCAGGATTTTTAGTTTATCTGGGAGGCGGTTTTCAAAGTGAGCCTTTTTGAGTTGTTCAATCAAGGCATGACAGTTGATATAATAAGTCGAATTACGCTGCCTTGCGGCCACCATACCGAGGGCTGAGGCCAGATGCGTTTTGCCAACGCCGGGCGGGCCGAGAAAGACGATATTTTCGCCGTTTTCTAGGAATCTCATGGTAGCAAGTTCATCAATCTGACGCTTGTCAATGGATGGTTGGAAACTAAAATCAAAATCTTCCAAAGTTTTCTTAATTGGGAAACCGGACATTTGTACCTGTTTTTCATAAGCACGCCGTTTCTTGCTAAAAGCCTCTTCGGAAAAGATGTGGTCAAGTACCTCTACAATGTTGAGATTGTCTTTCACGGCGCGTTCGAGGTAGTTATCCAATATCTCAAGCGTATTTTTTAATTTGAGACTTTCAAGATTTTTCACGCAGGCGTTCCATCATAATCTCACTCATCAAATCACCTCGTCATAACGACTTAAATCGTGTGAGTTTATGGGGAAATCTATTGTTTTACTATCATCAAGGAGCGTGTTTTCAATCTCAAAACTCTGTTTCATGGTTAGCTTACGGTAATGCTGAGCGTTGACGATCATATCCTTTTTCTGGTACGATATACGGTGTAAGGCAATCTGCTTACCTTCGTGATAGGCGGCGAGCATATTGTCTAGCGCTACGACTGCCACGTCTTTGCCGACATATTCCGATGGCACGGAGTATTGATTTCCGGCATAATTGATGAGGCAGTCTTTTCGCACTCTTCTTAGGTTGATTTTATCGATAATGTACTCGCTTGAGAGGGCTAAGCCCCTCTTTTTTAGTCTTTCGAACGGGATTTCACCTGTTGTCGAGTGCACTTTACCATTGACCTTATTACACCAAGCTAGGGCTTGTCCGTTCAAATCATCCAACGAATTATACTTGATTCCTACTATGAAATTATCCCGGACAAACTGCACTGTGCGCTCAACTTTGCCCTTTGTTTGTCCACGGTATGGCCTGCACAGCACCGGCTTGAATCCATAGAAACCACAGAAGTCCTCGAACTGACGGTTAAGAGTAGAATCTTCTTGTTTGAGAAGTCTTTTGACAACGACTTGTTTCATGTTGTCGTAGAGTATTTCTTCAGGGTAGCCGCCAAAGTATCTGAATGCGTTGGCATGACAGCGAATCAGCGTGTTTGTGCTCATATCGGTTACAAACTCTATGTAGCGTGTCCGAGAGTATCCCAGTATGAGAAGAAAACAGTATAATTTCTTCATCCGGCCATCTTCAAATACCTCATACTCTTCAAAATAACCCCAATCCATTTGACCTTGCAATCCTGGCAACGTCTCAAATCGCACAGTTGCTTTCTCATTTAAGTCCATCTTTTTGCCGCGGACATATTCCTTGACAATGCTGTATTTCCCATCAAAGCCTTGTTCCGTGAGTTTTTCCAGTATCCTTACCGCCGAATACGGTGCTTCTTCCAACCATAAGTCCACCTGTTGCTTATATTTATCAAGCTTAGTTGGTTTCGGTTCGCTCAGTGTGTATTCCGGTCGTTGTGATGATTCTGCGTATCTTTTCGCCGTTCTTGGGTCGAGATGGTATTTCCTCCCAAGTTCTGTGTAGCTCATTCCTTTTAGACGGTCATTTCGGATTTGCATCCATTTTTCTCCTCTCATTTTGACTTCCTTTCCGTACTTTTTTAGGCACGGAAAAAAGTCTATCATATGCTATCCTTTACCGCCACATTCCTACATTTTTTCTTCGGCGTTTTCTTACATTTTATCATCGGCGCTGACAGTGCGTTGAAGCATTGTTTATAGAAGGAAAATATAACTCTATTTGATAAAAGATTATGTCGCCTGCTTGACAACTATTTACATAAAGTTGTTTGAAAAGATAGCAACCGTTAAATACTGCCTGCCAATAACAAAAGGCTATAAAGCCTAATAAAGATATTGATATATTATACTATAATCGATATACTATATTTAGGAGGTGCTTTATAATGTCAGTAGTCAAACTAAATGTACCTAAAGAAATACTGCTTGGCTTAAACACTAATGAAAATACATTTTCAAAATATGTAAAAAGTTTTATTGCCCTTGATTTATACAAAAACAAAACATTTCCATAGGGTATTGTGCTGAATTAGCGGAAATGACAAAAGAAGATTTTATCCTTTTTCTTGGTGAAAATAAAGTGTCAATTTTTGAATTTAAAGATGATTTAGAGTTTTTAGAGGAAATGAATAATGCATAATATTGTTGTAAATACTACTCCGCTAATTTCTCTTTGCCATATTGGCAAACTCAATTTGCTTAGAGACTTATATGGCTCAATTATAATTCCTAAGGCAGTTAAAGACGAAATATATGCCAAAATAGACTCCATAACAAAATCTCAGTTAGAAATGGCACAAGATTGGATAAAAGTCGTTGAAATCAAAATTAAACGACTACCGACTGAAGCCGGTAGATTTGAAGACGACTGAAAGTCGTATTCAAGGCTAAAGCCTTCTAAAAAGACCAGTCGCTAAAGCAACCTAAAGATTACGACTGAAACTCGTCCTCTATCTTGAAATGAGTAACATCACCTTGTGCTAATTGGTTTTCAATATAATGTTGGATAGTTTCTTTTTTAACGCTACCAACAGTTGCACAAAAGTAGCCTCTTGCCCACAGATGTTGCCCCCAGTATCTTTTTCCCTTAGCTCGGGAAACTCATCTTGTATTAAGCGTGATGATCTACCCTTTAGGTATTGTACGATTTTACTTGGAGCAAGGTTTGTAGGGCATGATACTAACATATGTACATGGTCTTTTCCAATGCTACCTTCGATTATGGTTATTCCTCTGGCAGCACAGCCTTGAATGAGTAGTTCCCTAAGACGTTTACTTATTGTTCCTGTTAATACCTTATATCGATATTTAGTCAACCATATAAAATGATATTTTATGTCATGTACAGTATGGCTTCCATGGTCATATTCTGCCATTTTTCTCACCTCTTTTTGAGAATAACCCATACTGTCGAACAATTCAAGCTCAAAGCTTACCGCCTAAAGGCGGTGGTTTTAAACCTGGCACATGGAAATTAAACTGGTTTGTAAATGTAAACATAGTATTTCTTCCTTTCCGATTTTTGCCTTACAGAAAGAAAATAAAAAAAGCGCAATATACTACTGCGCTACAAATTACACCATTAAAAATAATAGATGTTCATTCAATCTGTAAGGCAGTTTTGACAACACAAACAAGAGCAGGACAACTGCTCATTTCATGTTTCTATAACCTGAAAATCCTTACAGAATTACCGACATCCATACACTCCTTTCCTTTGATTAAACTATATAATTTAAATATGTTTTTTGTCAAATATAACCTTGCACATCGTCCTTTCGGTATTGGGAAAATCCTGTGTAAGTGTAGAAAACTCCTGTCTTTGATGGGGGGCAGGAGTTTTTGTTGTACATGGAGAATTATTTTTTAGGCAGGCTTAGTGGGTCTATGTCAAGAAATTTTAACGAAGTATGGCGAAAAATCCGCCAAAAGATGAGCGTTGCAATATCGTGTAGACAATACCTAGTACTGAATTAATTATTTTGCATCTTAAAAATAAGAAAGGAGCAGAAGGAAGTTCTATGAATAAAAAAATTATCTTGATTATTGTCGGCCTTTTTTTGATGTGCTCAACGGTCATGGCCGCCCCTCTAAACGACTATTCCACAGGAAAGCTGTCCATTGACTTAAATTATCGAAATACCCAAAATACTGTCAGCAACAATCACGGCAGTAGCGCTGATTACCCCAAAAAGTATAGTTTTGAGCCTTCCATTACTGTCGGTCTTAACGGCAAATTAGCCCTCCAATACCGAAACACAAATGCCAAATCAGGTGTTTTTGATTGGGGCGGCGGTTCTTATAATAGTCTTAAACTAACGACGGACGAGTTTAACCTATTATATCGCTTGAGTTCCAAAATATCGGCTTTTGCCGGATATGTCTCGAGCAAACAGAGTTTCGACGGAGGTTCCCCTGGTTATTCAGGAAATGAATCGAGTAAAAGGAACTTCTGTCAGATAGGCTTGGTAGGAATGATTCCGTTGAATGATAAATTTACCGCTTATGGCATTGCAGGTGCTGGTAATAAATATACCAATTACGAAATCGGAGTATCTTACGCCCTCAATAAAAATTTGGCGCTTAATCTTGACTATCGCGCTCTTAAAGTCAAAGGATTTGACTGGGCTTCTTATGGAGAGAAACAAGATGTTGATGTCAGCGGACTAGGCTTTGGGGTAACTTGCAAGTTCTAATATTCTGAACCGGCATTAATGACGGTTTACTGTTGGCTGACAGATGGTCGATTATTGTAAAATCAAATTCGGGAATTAAAAATTGAAAATGCCGTTGATTTAACAACAACAATTAATAATAAATTTTTTGTATATATATTATGAATATAGACAAGCAGCCATTGAATAAGCTTTATCAGCCACCGAAAGGAGGGGGTGAATTTGAAGATAATTGTACACCCTCCTAAAAACCCGGAGGGAGTACGTGATTTACAAAAAAAGGTTGCGGTCGTTCATGCCGAAGCAGTTTTAAAATACATAGATAAACTGCGTTGCTCCAAAGAACAAAAAATGCAATTAGTTGCCAATATCCAAAATTCATTTAAACCAAGCAAGTAAGCGAAGTAATTTTTCAAACGGCTTCGCCCTAGTGCTCCATCAACCTAGAAAGCAGCGATAAAAACGGTTCTTTTTTGACAAGCCTTTGTTTTTATTCGCTGCTTTCTAAGTTGACGGAGCACTAGTATGATTTGATAATTCAATAGACCTGTCCTGGAACTTGGCTTTCGGTATATTTTTGAGCGATTTTTCATTATGCAAGGAAGCGCCGCTGACGCAGCAGAATGGAAATTTCGCCAGAAAGATACCGGAATGGGAGTTCCTGGACAGGTCTAATATTTCTTACATTGAAAAATACCGTTGAGAGACAAAATAAAGATACCGACACAATTTTATCACAATATTATTCTTCAATAAACTGCACCAATTCTTTATTAAACTTATCGCGCTGGTCAAAAAGCAATCCATGCCCACTATATTTGAATGGTATAAACCTGGAATTTTTAATACCTTCGTGCTGAACGGTAGCCAAAGGAAACGGGACAACTTTATCATGAATACCATGTAAAATTAATGTGGGAACACATACTTTTTCAAGGTCTGTAAACAAAGTTTCTTTTAACCAGGAGTTGGCAATGGCAATTGTTGACCAACCGGCTGCTTCCAAACCCATTTGAAAAAACCACTCCATAAAAGGCGCTGTCTTATACTGGAAGAAAAAGATGTCGCCAAAACCTTCAAGCATCTTAGGGCGGTCATTGGAGGTATCTTCAATGATTTTTTCGACAGTTTCTTTTGGTAATCCATGAGGAAAATTTTGCCTTTGAATGAGACTGGGAGCCGCTGACGCAAAAAGGGCAAGTTTAGCAACCCGAGCGCCTTTGTGGCGGGACATATAGCGAATTGCAACCGCGCCTCCGGTGGAATGGCCTCCTAAAATAAAATTTTGCAAATCAAGCTTTTCAACCACACATCGAATGTCGTCAGACAGTCGGTTATAGTCGTAGCCGTTATAGGGTTTATCAGATTTGCCGTAACCTCTAAAATCAATGCCGATACAGCGATACCCCATTCGGGGAAGTTGGTTGAATTGGTATTCAAACATTCTATGATTGGCCGGCCAGCCATGAAGAAATACAATTGTCTTGGAACCGCTTGGGTTAATGTCTTCCACATAAACCTTTATGCCTGGTTCTACACTTACATAATATCCCAAAAGAATCACTCCATAAATATTTCTTTATATGTAACAGTATATTCATTTGAGATTGAAACGGCATTTTTTCAGGACTGCACAATAAAAATTTTGGCTGAAATTTTTATTCCCAATTTCCCCAGATATCTGGTTGATAACCTATAGTTGCTTTTTTGCCATTTCTCACAATTGGAGTTTTGAACATAGCGGGATTGGAAAGCAATTTTTCTTCTATACTATCTTGGCGGGATAAATGTTTAATATATTGCTTCTCATATTCTTTGGATTTTTCATCAATCAAAACATATATACTGCCAACAGCAGTTTTAACGCTTTGATATTCTCCCTTGCTGATTCCATATTTTATAATATCAACAAATTGATATTTGATATTACGTTCTTTAAAATAACGCTCCGTTTTTTTTGTGTCGAAACATTTGGACTTCCCAAATATTTGGATATTCATGCAAAATTCCTCCTATAATTTCGTTTTGGGAATAAGGCCGGCATTTATAATGGCGTCAATACCGTTTTTAGATTGAAGCCAGTCAATTATATTTCTGACAGAGTGAGTTTCAGGCAAATCCTTTCGTATTACAACGTAATACGCGTCAGCAAGCGGATATGTGCCGGCAGCAATGTTTTGCCTGGTTGGCGCGATGCCCTCAAATGAAAGTATCTTTAGGTTTTCTCCGATTCCTGTTACCTTGGTGACATTTTCCAAATATGAATATAACGTGTAACCCAAAGCATAACTGTTTGACGGTTTGCCGAATATCCCGCCATTATGATAGAAAGCAACCAGTTCAAGCATTCCTTCCATCGTCAGTTCCACATAATTCTTTTGGATATCAGGATGCATTGTTTCATTTTTCAAAATAAGATTATCCATTTGCGACTGGCTGCCGCTATCCGAGTTTCGGCAAATCGGAACAAGTTCACGCTCCGGGCCGTCTAATTCACTCCAGTTTTTTATTCCGTAATTTAAATAGATTTCCCGAACCTGTTTTAGTGTGATATTCTCTGCCGTATTTTCCGCGGGGGTGATAAATATAAGCGCTTCCGCCGCAATGGGAATAAATTCTAATTCTACGCCTTTTTGCTCCGCTAGAGCCAGAACCTCAGATGACGCATAAGGAACTATAATCATATCTACTTCGCCATTTATCAGCCGTTTATACGAAGGGACTGTTTTTGAGGCAGTTTTAGGATAAGTAGTTTCGTCTGGGTACATATTTTTATATATCGCCCACACAATCGGAAAAGTAGATGTTGAGCCGTCAATTTTGGGATAATTTTCAGCCGTAGATTTATTTTGAACAGGCGGATTGCCGATTGTCACAGGACTTGCGGAATGCTCAGACGCCTGTGCGCCGTTATTGCCGCTACAGGAAAAACTCAGAACCAATAAAATAAAAATAAGTATTAAGCTATAATATTTTTTCATAATTGTTATTCCCTCACATTTATATAATTTTTTTCACAAAAAACCGGCGTACTCTAAAAGGTTTTAGAGCATATATTCACATATTCTATTTTCCATATTATTTATTATAACATAGAAAATCAGGTTAAGGAAAAGCCGACGACGTATAATAAATCTCTTTATTGCGTTTATATAGAAAAATGGTAGAATAAATAAGTGTAGCACAGATTTTTAATATGACAGATGAAATTATTTCAGGCAATATAATTAAACAATTGTTATTTTAAAGAAATATAAATACTGCTACAATCAATATTTTCAACGTCTAATAAAATGTTTAATGAGTTTCCCAAAGGAGTTTGATATGGAGAAAAATGCTATTAAGAAATTTATTAATGTGATATTGTTAGGGCTGTTTTTCTATGAGGCTGGTATTATGGCTTCTGCGCGCCATCTTCATGAAATATTGGGCTGTGTCTTTTTTGTTCTGCTCATCATTCATAATGTGCTTAATAAAGGCTATTACCTGAACCTTGGACGAGGTGGGTATAGTCGGAAAAGGATAGCAGGCATTGTTATTATTGGCGTTTTTGGTATCAGTGTTTTTGTGGTGGGAATTAGTGGAGTAGCCATATCAAAACATTTGTTTCCTGATATACGGTTTCTTTCTGATTGGAATGTTCGCGCGCTTCATCTTGGCGCTACAATTACTGCCCTGGCAGCATTGCTTTTCCATGTGCTTATGTATATGGGAAGGTATATACAGGGGCGTAAATTCTACTATTTGACCGGATTGGCACTTGTGCTGATGATTAGCGGCATCTTTGGCCTGCCCTATATAGAACGTTGGTATCATCCGGTAAGTATAAATCTGCAAAAGAGCCTTGAGGGTGAAAAAGTTGATTTCTCTGGCAATGTGTTGACTGTATATTTTGGCAGGGTAGGTAATACTGATTTTCCTGAGCAAGTGGATGCCGTATCTGGCGCTTCTTTGATGAAGGAAAATGGAACTCTTTTAGGCAATGCTCAGGTTTTAGCTCTGATGATACAGAATGCAACAGGCGGAGATATTGCATCTATTCAGACAGAGGAAAAGTATCCTGCCAGTTATAATGAAACCGTTAAGGTTGCAGGAGATGAGTTGGCGAATCAAAGCTTTCCTGTTCTGAAGAATAAACTCCCGGATTTGGCGCGTTATGATACGATTGTATTAGTTTATCCTTTATGGTGGGGGACACTTCCCAGGCCGGTGGCCAGTTTCATAAAAGAATATGATTTCGAGGGAAAGACCATTGTACCAGTCGTAACTCACGGCGGTGGCGGTTCAGGTGATAGTGTGGCAGTGTTGCGAGGTCTGGCAAAGGGGAAGGTAACCGAACCACTGAGCGTATACAGCAGCGACATTCCGCGCTTTAGGGACGATGTGACGAATTACTTGAAAAGCTTCGTTAAAGGTCATAAATAATGGAGGTAAATAAGAGCCATATAAACCGCTGCACCTGGGCGGGCGACGACCCGCTCTACATTGATTACCACGACAACGAATGGGGTCGGCCGGTGCATGACGACGATAAATTGTTCGAGATGCTGATTCTGGAGGGGATGCAGGCCGGACTGAGCTGGATTACCATCCTGCGCAAGCGGGAAGCGTACCGGAAGGCTTTCGACGGTTTTGATATTGATAAAATCCTGTTGTATGATGACGCGAAAATTGAGGAGCTGATGCAAAACTCCGGTATTGTCCGCAACCGCCTGAAAATCGGCTCTGTAATCAAAAATGCCAGGGCGTTCCGGCAGATTCAAGAGGAATTTGGGAGCTTTGCCGCGTTTCTTTGGCGCTATGTGGACGGCAAGCCCATTCAAAACCATTGGCCATCAGTTTCGGATATACCAGCCACTACAGAATTATCCGACAAAATCAGCAAGGAACTCAAAAAACGGGGCTTCAAATTTGTGGGTTCGACAATTGTATACGCCTATATGCAGGCGGTTGGATTGGTGAACGATCATACTGTGGACTGTTTTGCCTATGTAAATGAACTGGGGAATAACGCATGAATGGACAGAACAGAGCTGATATTCAGGTCGGTATGCTGGTGGAAGTCGTACTCAAAAAAGACCAGCGCACCGGCATACTGACGCACGGCCATGTGAAACGGATTCTGACCAAAAGCCAGAGCCACCCTCACGGCATCAAGGTGATGTTGGAAGATGGACAGGTCGGACGAGTACAGAAGATTTGCAAATAAAGACAGTAGACCTCTGGCATAACTCAGATGATATTATATCAAAAATGAAATGGAGATAGATACATTGATAAATATGGTTGCCCCCTGCGCTATGGGGCTTGAAAGCGTTGTATCACAGGAGCTTAATTTTCTACAAATGCAGTCTGTTAGGGCAGAGGACAGGCGTCTTTTTTTTGAAGGTAATATGTCCGACCTGGCACGCGCTAATATCAATCTGCGAGTGGCCGACCGGGTACTGATTGTCTTGGGACGGTTTACTGCTAAGACCTTTGACAAACTGTTCGAAAGTGTAAAAGCGTTGCCGCTGGAAAACTTTATAGGCAGCAAAGACGCCTTTCCAGTAAAGGGAAGCAGTCTGCGTTCCGCGTTGCACAGCGTTCCAGACTGCCAAGCAATAATAAAAAAAGCAGTTGTATCCCGCCTTGGCACAGTATACAAAAAGCAGTGGTTCCAAGAATCCGGCCCGGTAAAACAACTGCAATTTCTGATTCTTAAGGATGAAGTCACACTAATGCTGGACACATCGGGCGAAAATCTACACAAGCGTGGCTACCGCCAACTTACCAATATTGCGCCCATAAAAGAAACGCTTGCCGCAGGTATACTTAGTTTGGCACATCTCTGGAACAAAAAGGTGTTACTAGACCCGCTATGCGGCTCCGGTACCTTTCTCATTGAGGGCGCGTTAATGGCACGAAAGATTGCGCCGGGGATTAAGCGCAGTTTCGCGGCAGAAAAATTTGACAGCGCATTTGACGACGGTGGAAGCATAGCCGACCTGTTCAACTTAGAACGCGAAAGGGCGCGTAGCTTGGAGAAAAATGCGGCGGATTTTCAAGCATTTGGTTGGGACAATGAACCTTCAGCATTGGAACTCACGAGGCAGAATGCTACCCGCGCAGGCGTAAAGGAAAGTATCAAGGTGGAACTTGGTGAGTTGAAATCGTTTTCAGCCAATTACGAGAATGCTTGTGTGGTAACGAATCCCCCATACGGCGAGAGATTGCTTGACGCTCAGCAAGCCAGGACGATATACAAACTTCTTGGCAAAGTATTACCAAAAGGCAACATATCAATCATTACACCTGATAAAGATTTTGAAATACTTTTTGGCCGTAAAGCCGACAAACGTCGGAAGCTGTATAACGGAAAGATTCAGTGTCAGTTGTATATGTATTTTTAGTAAGTGTCGGAGACTTTTATTGCTTCTTAGCTGCCCATTAGGCGAATAATATGAAGTATTAGATTAAGAAAATAGGCGGATACGTTATGAAAATTTCCAAGAACGATGCGTTAATTTGGTTTGATTTTTTTTTCAATTGTCTGAAGACGAGAAAATTAGTATAAAACATGAGGAAATCATTTACGCTGTCTTTGCGCAAATTGAAGCGGCAATTGATTATAGAAATGATACGTTAATGTCGGAAATTAGAAATTTGAAACTTTGAACGATAGAACTTTTTTTGTGGGAAATGAAAGCAAATTCCCCCAAGGATGTCGTTCTTGTTTGTTGGGCACAGGTTTGAGTGCAATTAGGAAAACAAACAAATGTAATTTAGAGTGTAAGTTTTGTTATAATTATGGCCAGCTACAAGATATTCATCCGGTTGGAGAAGGTATGTGGGAAATTGGAGGTACGAAATTTTATGAGAAGGATATTAATTTGCTTCTTTCCATTCACCAAAAACCCACTGGCATTTCCTATGTTTATTTGGAGCCTTTCATGGAAATTGAAGCCTACTATTCGGTTATAAAAAAATTTAGTGATGCTCAAATTCATCAACATTTATACACAAATGGCACTTTAGCTATGGAAGAGACCTTGAAAGCATTAGGTGAAGCCGGTCTTAATGAGATACGTTTCAACCTGGGTGCTTCCAAGTGTTCGGACGCAGTAATTAAAAATATCGGATTAGCGAAAAAACATATTAAAAGTGTAGGTATTGAAACTCCCATGACTTCTGAGTTTTTCGAAACATTTTTTAGGAAAAAGCAAGCAATCTTCGAGACAAACCTCGATTTTATCAATTGTGCGGAATTACATTTAAATGAGAATAACCTAGGCAATTATTCTGGGGAAAATATGTATATTTCCAGACATGGCTATATATCTCCAATCTGGAGCAGGGAATTAACTTTGAAATTCATGAAAATAGCTGCTGAAGAAAACTGGGATTTAGCAGTTCATGATTGCTCAAACTACACAAAGTTTGCCCGAAGTTTAAATTTGAGCAGCAAAACGGGTATGTGGTTCGGAGCCAGTAATTATGCCTGTGAGCTTTCCCTAATTCCATACGAAATATTCATCCCAATACTGAATGATGACAATGATTTTAAGCAATTTCAAGAAATTGTGAAGAAGAATTGCCTGACGACTATAAACCGGAAATTATTGATTTCTAATACGTTACTTGTGAAGACTTACTTGATGCCGAAAATTCTGTTATTCAACCTGCTCCAGCTTGGCCCGGAAAGAGATGGCCCGGGGCGTATCTATCCCGTCAAACTGGACGACATGAGCGGCTTTGACCGTATCCACCTCCACAATAACGCCGGAACCGAAAATACTGTGCTGCACCAGTTGCCCCACGGCAAAAAGCTGACGCCGGTCATTCTCTACAAGATAGCGCCCGCTGAACGCGATATAGTCCCGCGCCTCAGCAACCAAACCATCCCGTGGTTTTTGCGTGTAGAGCAGCAATTCGGGGGCAATATCCAGCAGGAAGCGGGAGGGATAGCGGGGAGAACCGTCAAAGTTTCTGCCTTCGGCTTCGGAAAGATGCAGCGCCTTTTCTGCTCGGGTCATGGCGACAAAGGCCAGCCGCCTCTCTTCCTCCATCCCTTGTAAGGTATTTGTCTTTTTCGATGGAAAAATCCCTTCGTTCATACCGCAAAGAAAGACATAGGGAAATTCTAAACCCTTAGCTGTGTGGACGGTCATCAGCTTTACCTTGTCACGGGCGTTCTCAACATCGCTGTTAGCAAACAATGACACATGCGCCAGATAATGTTCCAAAGTGCTTTCCTCGCCGCAGGAGGTTTCGTATTCATAGACGGATTGCTTCAACTCTGCCAGATTGTCAAGGCGCTCCTGACTTCCCTCGGTGCGAAGCATCTTTCATAACCGCTTTCATTGAGGATGGCCGATAGTACTTCGGAAATAGGCCTCTGGGTATAATTGGAGGAAAAAAGACTCAATCAAGGAAATAAACTGCACAGCCTTTGTTCCTTTGAATATTTCATTGTCAATGGTTTGGGTTAGCGC
>JALQSN010000593.1:0-31180 GCA_023690525.1 Holotrichia oblita | reverse complement strand
GTCTATTTCGCAGGGAAACAATTAGGAATTTACATCTCAGACGCACTCGCCGAAGATATGCTCCGTATCTTTGTGAATGGTCAACGCTGGCTTTATCCGTGGATAACCTTGAATAATCTGCCGTGGATTTTTGTTTATCTCTCTTGGTCGAAAAACCTTTATGGAAGATTGATTGAGGTTGGCTCATGGCTTTACAAAAACTTGGCAAATTATGAGTTCGCGCGTTTTGAAGAATGCTCTGATAAATACTCGAAGTTAACAAAAAACGGAAGCAAATGTTTTCAACCGAGTTTTAAGTTTATGCACCACAAGCACGAGATAATAGATGAAAAGCTAAAAGAAACGATTTTATATAGGATAGACGATAATGTAAAAGAAATCTATTCCGTCACTTTAGAAATCAGTGAAACGGCTTTTGTGAATTTACTGGTTGCTGACGACGGTAAACGCTATAGAAAAGATAGATTGCTTGCAATTGCAAAAAAATACTTGTAATGTGATATCAACTGCATAGACTATCAATACTTAAGACGGCGAGTGCCGTCTTTTTTTGCGTTTTTAGTCGTATTAAGCCGGATATCACTGCAGAAATAATTGATGATTTAGGAGCTTGAGAATGTATAAACAGATTAACCAACTTGAAGAAATAATCGTGGACAATTTTGCTGGTGGCGGCGGTGCCTCGACCGGCATTGAGCTTGCTACCGGACGTTTTGTCAATATCGCTATCAATCATGACCCTGACGCAATCGCAATGCACAAAGCAAACCATCCCCACACTACGCATTACAAGGAGAGTGTATGGGATATAAATCCTGAGCAAGTATGCGGAGGGCATCCGGTTGGTTTAGCATGGTTTTCACCGGACTGTAAACACTTTTCAAAAGCTAAGGGTGGTAAACCGGTAGACAAGAATATCCGCGGACTCGCGTGGATTGTTCTCAGATGGGCGGGTACTGTTAGACCGCGTGTGATAATTCTTGAAAACGTTGAGGAGTTTAAGACATGGGGACCTGTACGGCGCGGCAAGCCTGTTAAGTCTAAAATCGGTCAAACATTTCAACGCTGGTTGTCACAGCTCCGCGAGTTGGGCTATGATGTAGATTACCGTGAGCTTGTTGCCGCAGACTATGGTGCGCCAACAATTCGCAAACGCTTTTTTCTAATTGCGCGGTGTGATGGGAAACAAATAGTTTGGGCTGAACCGTCGCACAGTAAAAATGGTATTGGTGGTAAAAAGAAATGGCGGTCTGCTGCTGAAATCATTGACTGGTCATTACCTTGTCCCAGTATTTTTGATACCAGAGAAGATATTCGGGCACGTTATGGTGTGAGTGCGCAACGACCATTAGCTGATAATACTCTGCGCCGTATTATACGAGGAGTGGACAAGTTTGTTTTGAAATGCCCGCAGCCATTTGTTGTGAGTGTTAATCATACAGGCGCAGCACATGATTATGTGAACAGTGTCGAGTTGCCACTCAAAACATCAACATCAAAGTTGGGGTTTTCAGTAATAACACCGGTTATGACTGCAATCGGGCAAACTGGTTTTACGTCAGATAGGACTAGGTCAGTATCAGACCCTGTAAACACAACGGTATCGAAAGCCGAGAGTTGCATAATCGCCCCGTCGCTAATTCAATATCATTCCGAACAGAGTGAGCATGTACGCGGGCAAACTGTAACCGAGCCGGTTATGACAATTGACGGTGCAAACCGTTATGGGCTGACTGCGGCATATATGACAGAGTATTACGGAGGCATAGACCATGGTTTTCAGCTAACTGAACCTACGCATACGGCGATGTCAAAAGACCGCGAGGGACTGACGCTTGCTCATTTATGTAAGTATTACGGAGGCGTAGACGGAAGCCATATTAATCAACCTTTGAGTACGATTACAGCAATTGACCACAACGCAGTTACCGCAACCTTTGTATGTAAGTTTTACGGCACATGTACCGGTCGGGAAGCAGACGAACCGTTACATACAATTACTCAGTCACCCGGACACTTCGGAGAGGTACGAACAAGGCTTGTAAAGTGGGATGGACATCAGAATTTAGGGTATTGGTCTGACATCCGCGCACTGCTTAATCAATATTGTGGGTACTCACTTGCAGATGATGAAATTCTGCTGATGGAGATTAACGGTGCGTCATGGTTTATTTCGGATATCGGACTTCGTATGCTGACACCGCGAGAGTTATATAACGCTAACGGGTTTCCTCCGGATTACATAATTGACCGTGATGCCGAGGGGCGTGCTTACAACAAGACCAAACAGGTAGCGCGCTGCGGTAATGCTGTGCCTCCGCCTTTTGCCGAGGCGTTGGTTAGGGCGAATTTACCTTAGTGGTGCTGTGTAATAAATAGTAAAATGTAATACCACATAATATAACCTGCACTTAAAAGGAGACTATAAAATGTTAGTTATGAACAAAATCGCAGAAAATGAGAAAACGTTACTTGTGATTTTTGTTGTCTTAATTTTAGTGGCTATCGGCAGTACTATTTATACTGTTTTTGGAGACATGAATTATATAGTGGACTTATGCAGAATGTTTTCTTGTTGTACTGCGATTCTTTTCGCGCTGTATAAGATATTGTTAACATATCTTCCTGTAATGCCTCTGATGTTCCTCGTTGTTCTTTTGATTTTGCTTAGTTCCGTCTTGTTTTTTATATTGTTTTTCGTGGTTCTTCGCTTCTATATATAATTCTCGAAAATCGTAAATTCTGCGACGCTATGTAAGTCTATATTACACTAAAGAAAGTAAAAAGTACAGCAAAATTACATCATAGACCGTGATGCCGAGGGGCGTGATTACAACAAGACCAAGCAAGTTGCGCGTTGTGGTAATGCTGTGCCTCCGCCGTTTGCTGAAGCATTGGTTAGAGCAAATTTGCCCTGGTGGTGTTGCGTGTTGCCTGTTGGAAACTGTAGATAGACCATAATAAATATAAGGGAGAGTCAAATAAATGAAACGTGAGGAAGTAATACTGCCCGGCGAAGATTTCGGGTGGCATGAGGAAAGCAATCTGATGGCACTGGATGATTACCAACAAGCCGAAGCAATTATCGTTCTTGATAATTGGATTTCTATATTCGGCGGTCAACTGTGGCAGCCAAATGTGGAGGATTTTTCAATAGAAAAAACACCTGATATTCTGCATTTTTATCAAGAGGTAATGAAAGCTCTTATAGTTATGCTGAAAACCGTTAAATTGTATCCTGATCATGTAGTTGAAAAATGTGATTACATTTTTGAAAGGGATATTACCATTGCTGAACTGACAGAGATTTATAATGTCTTGCATAAGCTGGAGAAAAGATATAACTCGCTAATGTTTGACAACTCAGAGAACCGTGATATACTGTTGTAGAGGGTGTTTTTATGTCAAATATTGCAAAGGATAAGAATGGCGATACTGTCTATGCCGACACGATAGCATTAAGCAGAAAAGATGAAACTTTCTATTGTCGTGGTAAATCGTGTAACGCTCCTCTGACGTTAATATCGCCGTCAGTAAAAGAGCAGAAAACTAATTCAGCTCATTTTTCAAACAGGGACAAAAAGCATAAGCATGTCGAGGGTTGCTTTTACGCAAGTGGTCTTTTAGCAAACGCAATGAGATATAGTACTACGAATTTCAAAATGGAAAAGCTGTTCAATATAGTTTCAAACAGGAATCCTTTGAAAACATCTAAAAATGGTATTAAGGGTTCAGATACCAAGCAAGGGAATAGCCGCAGTTTAGAGCTTATAACTGTCGCCAATACCTATTATCGCTTTATTACGTCCGATTTGGACAGTATTATAAACGGTGTGCGAATTGGGGATATGTTCGCATGTGTTCGGAATAGCAAGCAATATGAACATTCCGCAAAGGGTTATGTCCTGATGGAATTGAAATACAAAAATTGCTATTGGGGTACTAGAGGAGAGGAAAACCATTTATCAATGTACTGCCTTTTCCCCCATACTCGGAGCGAAGACAGTTTACCTAAAATAACGTGGCAATTAAGGTTTACCGACCCCGATGTGCTAGATGAAGTCGAGTATCAAATCCATAGGACATTACACAGCGAGTTTTGCAAGAAGTATAGTGAAGCCAAAAATGCCGGCAAAGAGATTATTATTGCTGTTCTAGGATATTGGGAAGGACGCAGATGCCGCATTCACTCTGCAAATCAAATTAACATTATAAAACCCGAAATACGAAGCACTATGTAGTTGATTTCGGTTATATATTTTCCGGACGGCATGAGCCGTCTTATTTTTTTGCGCGTTTTCAAATTTATATAAGGAGGACACAAACATGCAAAACATCAGCAACATCACATCAACGCCAGACGAGTACCAGGCATTTCTGCGTTTTTGGGGACATTCGTACAAGTACGATTACAGCAACGCAGTAACAATGTACCAACGCGACCCGAAAGGCACTGCATTCGCAACATTCGCTCAATGGAACGCAATGGGCAGACGCATTCAAGCCGGAAGTAAGGGTATACCGGTTAAGCAGAACGGAAAGACAGAATATGTCTTTGATATCCGCTTCACATACGGAAACAAAGTAGACATTTGGAACTACGATAAATCCAAGAATGTCGATGTATTCAACTTTGTAACAGCCGAGCTTGAGAAACCGAAATACAATACATTATCCGGTGATGAGAAGCGTTTCGTTTCAGAATCTGCCGGATGTATTATGCTAAACCGTATGGGTTTCAATCACGCACCGTCTGTACCGGGTATCGAGGTTAATTCTGAGCTATTCGAACATGTCGGCAGTATTGCAAAACTGGGATTAACATATCTTCGTAAGAACTCACTTCCTAATACGTTTTACGGAGATAAGACGAGCGTTGTAGAAAGGGCAATCAGCGTAGATTATGTGCGACCGATTGTTAAACTGGAGGGCTTAAACGTTGAACCTCAACATACTATCACGAAATTGTTTTTGGAAGAATCACCGTCAAACGGGGAAGCAAAAACATACTATCTGCTACAAAATATGGATGGTGCAGATGGCAGCGCGGCGTTAAGCCATGAAACCCTCTCGTTGATAAAGGATAAGGCAAATGCTTATATCATTTGTGCTGATGTTTGCTATTTATCCAAAAGCGAAATGGAGCAAATGAATATCGAGTTTCGCAAAATGCCGCGTGACTGGAATCTTCTGCCTGACACTGTGCAGGCGCGAGTTAGTGAAATCAGACCGGATTATGAGAGGTCGGCAGAATCAAATTTTGATTTTCTTTTTTCTGATGAAACAGTGGACGCAGTATTGCGTGATGGAAGTAATAACGATAACAGCGTTATGCGTATCGTCGCCCATTACATGAAAGATAAAACACTTGACGAAAATGTAGAGTTTCTTCGTAATGAATATGGTACAGGCGGTAAAGGTCTGCGGTTCGGAAATCAAAATATTTCAATGTGGTTTGACAAAGACGGCATTACACTTGGCAACGGTTCGTCGGCACTTAATACCGATAACAAGCTGCATCTTACGTGGGAACAGGCAGACAGCCATATTCGTGAACTTTTAGAATCGGGGCAATATGCGCCGCGAAGCACAATTGATAATGCGACAAAGTATGAGCAAAAGGAGCTTGCGAAAAAACTCTGGTATTTGCATCAAAACAAAGCGGACGGTTGCGAGTTCTTTATTGATGAGAATATTTTCAATGGTGGTTTTCCGTATAGTACCGAGCATATTGCGGGATTACTTTCACAGCCAGTACAGCGTGAAACAATCATCAACGGGTTACAGGAATTTAATGAGGCATACAAAAGCGACCGTTCATTACTGCGTTTCCATTCTCACAAACCTAATGAGCTTTTACAGCGCATATCAGATTTGCGAACTGAACCAAAGGTATTCAAAGCCGGAGAAATCGCTTCCTCTAAACATGTGCCTTTCATAACGCAAGACCAAATTCAAGCGTATTTATCGCGGGGCAGTAATGTCGAGGGCGGTAAATTACGCATTTATTCATATTTCCTACAAGAGCATAATATCAAAGACAAAGCGGAGTTTTTGAAAAACGAATATGGTACCGGCGGACATTCTCACGCGTTATCCGGCGCATATAATACCAGAGCGGACTATTCCTCAAAAGGATTAACTCTCTCTATCGGTTCAATGTTGAATCCACTGGATACAGCAAACCTTTCATGGAGTAAAGCCGCGCAGTATATTGATAATCTCATAAAAACAGAACAGTATATGACACGCGCGGAGTTAGACCGTATTCCCCAAGATGAAAGAGAAAAACTGGCGCATTTATCGAAATCATTTGAAGACCAACCCGAACAATTATCTATATTTTCAATGTTAGGGACGGAAGAAACGGCAGCAGAGAAAAAACAACATACAACGACACATGCGGAGGTTAAACAGACCTCTGCCTTTTCTTTTTCTGCCGAACCGGTTTTAGAAAACACCGTAAGCGAACCAACTGTTGCTGTACAACCAAAACCAGCAAATTACCGCATACCATCAGACTTTGACCAATCAGGCGGTGCAAAGATTAAGTATCGCCAGAATGTAGCGGCGATACGCCTGCTTAATGAGCTTGGCGACCGAAGCGCAACACCTGATGAACAGGTCATACTCTCCAAATACTCCGGATGGGGCGGCATACCGCAAGTTTTCGATGCCGATAATGACAAATGGAAAGCAGAATATTCGGAATTAAAATCTCTGCTTAACGAAAACGACTATGCAGCCGCCAGAGCGTCAACGGTAAATTCTCATTATACAAACAAAGCTGTAATCAACGCCATGTATGACGCTGTACGCGCTATGGGGTTTGAACACGGCAATATTCTTGAGCCGTCTATGGGTGTTGGTAATTTCTTCGGACTACTGCCGGACGAAATGCAAGGTTCTAAGCTGTATGGAGTTGAGCTGGATAACATATCGGGACGTATTGCACAGAAGCTGTATCCTAACGCAAAGATTCAGATTTGCGGTTACGAGGACAGCAGACTTGCCACGGACTTCTTCGACCTCGCAATTTCTAATGTACCGTTCGGCACCTATCATGTTTATGACAAAGACTATAAAAACACAAACTTCAATATTCATGACTATTTCTTCCAAAAGAGCTTAGACAAGGTTCGTCCAGGCGGTATAGTGGCATTCATCACTACCAGCGGCACAATGGACAAGCAAAACACCGAAGTACGTAAATATATCGCGCAACGCGCTGAATTACTGGGTGTAATCAGACTGCCTAACACAGCATTCAAGGACAGCGCAAGCACAGAAGTTACAACTGATATTATCTTTTTGAAGAAGAAAGACAAACTGGACATTCATGCAGAATCGTCATGGCTTCAGCTCGGCGCGACCGGCGACGGTGTACCGGTTAATCAGTACTACATAGAACATCCGGAAATGCTTTTGGGCACCTTGGTCTTCGACAGGAGCATGTACGGTAGTGAGAAGCTAACCAGTCTGCATCCGTTCCTCGACACGGGGCTTACGGAGCTGCTTAATACTGCTATTGCAAAGTTACCAAAGAATTGTTACTCTCCACCGGTGTTGTCAGAAGAATACTCCGAAACGATACCGGCGGACGACAGCGTTAAGAACTTTGGATATGCTGTAATGGAAAATAATGTGCTGTATCAACGGCAGGATTCTGTTATGGTCAAGTATCCCAATCAAGACAGCAAACCCGCAGAACGCATACGCGCTATGCTAGAGCTGCGCGACCGTGTGCGTGAAGTATTTGAGGTACAGCTTAATCCGGCATACGGTGATGATGAACTGAATGCCGCACAGCTTAGTTTGAACAATTACTACGACAGCTTTATCAAGAAATACGGATTTGTAAATAGCCGCGGTAATATATCGGCATTTGAGGATGACCCGGACTGCTACCTGTTGTCCTCTATTGAAATTGAGAAACGCGACGGAAAAGATGTTACATATGAAAAAGCGGACATCTTTACTAAACGCACAATAGGACGTGTACAGGAAATCACACATGTAGACAATGCGCAGGACGCTTTGCTGGTATCACTAGCCGAAAAAGGCTTTATAAATATGAGTTATATGTCCGGACTATGTGATAAGCCTATTGACGAGATTGTAAAGGACTTAGAAAACGTCATCTTTTGGGAACCGCAGGACAAACAATATGTTACAGCAGATGAATACCTATCGGGTAACATACGCAAAAAGCTGGAGATTGCCCGTAACGCACAAGAAACCAGCGGCGGCTATGAACTGAATATTGCCGCGTTGGAGCGTGTACAACCCAAAGACCTAACCGCAGATGAAATCAGTTTGAGTTTAGGTTCGGTGTGGATACCACACGAATATGTTAAACAGTTTACCATAGAATTACTTGGAATACCGTTTTACAAAGTCAAGTCGCTTGAGGTGACTTATTCACAAATAAGCGGCAACTGGATTTTTGATGTACCCAGAAACATGTTCCCTTATGACGATGTACGGGTGTACTCGAAATGGGGTACTAAACGTGCCGGTGCGGTGGACTTAATCAGAGATAGCTTGGACATGCGTAAAACAAAGATTTTCGATATAATTGATGATAAGCCTGTCTACAACATAAAGGAAACTGAGGCGGCACGCGATAAGCAGGAGGCTATTCAAGACGAGTTTCGTTCATGGATTTGGAAAGACCCGCAACGGCGCGAACATTTGGAGCGTATTTACAATGAACGCTTTAATTCTCTGCGGTTGCGTGAATATGACGGTTCACACCTTTACTTCCCTGGTATGAGTGATAACGTATCGCTTATGCCGCATCAGCAGAGTGCTATTGCGCGTGTGTTGTATGGCGGTAACGCGCTGCATGCACACTGTGTAGGCGCAGGAAAAACGTTCGAGATGGTTGCGGCAGGTATGGAGCTGAAAAGACTAGGACTTGCTCAGAAACCGATGTATGTAGTTCCGAACCACTTAACAGAGCAGTGGGCATCTGAGTTTATGCGTCTTTATCCCAATGCTAATATCCTTGTTGCAGGCAAACGCGATTTTGAGAAGAAGCGGCGCGGTAAACTGATGAGCCGTATTGCCACGGGTCAGTGGGATGCTGTAATTGTAGGGCATTCCAGTTTCGGGAAGATACCGGTTTCCAAAGAGTTACAGGAACGGTATATAAAAGACGAGCTGGATATGCTGGAAAATGCTCTGATTGAAGCACAGACAGCTAAGGACGGTAATAAACGAACTGTAAAGCAGCTTGAAACCATGAAGAACAATATGGAAACTAAATTAAAACTATTGACAGATGCTGAATCAAAAGATAACGGCGTTACTTTTGAGGAGTTGGGCGTTGACCGGCTGTTTGTTGACGAAAGCCATGAGTTCAAAAATCTCGCGTTATTTACTAAGATGACTGGTGTAGCTGGAATTTCAGCAACTAAGTCGCAGAAAGCGTCAGACATGCACCTAAAGACACGCTATATTACCGAGAATAACGGTAATCGCGGTGTCATTTTTGCCACAGGAACGCCCATATCCAATAGCATGGCGGAAATGTATACTATTCAGCGTTATTTGCAGAGTGATAAACTAGATGAAATGGGACTTAGGCATTTTGACGCATGGTCGTCAACGTTTGGTGAAACGGTAGTTAATTATGAGGTTGCACCGGATGGGAGCGGCTTCAAGGAACGTACACGGTTTTCTAAGTTTAGGAATTTACCGGAGCTTCTTACCATGTACAAGGATGTTGCGGATATTCAGACTGCCGGTATGCTTAAGTTACCTGTGCCGGAGCTGAAGTTCGGACGTTATGAAATTGTTGCCGCGCCAAAGAGTGATGAGCTTGCAGGGATTGTTAATAAGCTGGTAGAGCGAAGTCTTAAGATAAAGAACGGCAGCGTCAAGCCACAGGATGACAACATGTTGAACGTGACAAACGAAGGTCGTAAAGCCGCTTTGGATATACGGCTGATTGACCCGTCGTTACCCGATTTACCGGACAGTAAGGTTAATATGGCAGTACAGAATATTTACGACATATGGAACGGCAGCAGAGAAAAAAAGCTGACACAGCTCGTGTTCTGTGACCTTTCCACACCGAAAACAGACGGCAGCTTCAATGTTTATGATGATGTGCGGGCTAAGTTAATACTTGCCGGTATTCCAGAAAATGAAATAGCGTACATACATCACGCCGATACAGATGAGAAAAAGGCAGCATTATTTGAAAACGTCAATAATGGTGATGTGAGTATACTCTTAGGCAGTACGGCTAAGATGGGAGCCGGAACTAATGTGCAGCGGAAACTTGTTGCACTGCATCACTTAGACGTGCCTTGGCGGCCGTCGGAGGAAGAACATACTCAATGTAAACATTTCAAATTACTAAAGTCACAGGTCGCTTAATTTCACTTTTTATCTGTTTATTATATTTATCGATAGTTATAGTACTATATTTGTTTGTATACCTTTATTATCTCTCCCTGTGGTAGTTTTCAAGCCATATGGATTGACATCATTTTTGAAGATTATTCCAAAATTCACATCAAACATTTCTGTTAGCAATAGGTGCCATTCCTCATAGGATATGGCATCTTTTTGTCGAAAAGTGTAAGATATATGCATCAACAATTAGCCAGCACGAAAACGTATCATCGCGTCATAAACATGAACGTTAATGGGTTGTGCTTAGTGATGTTTTCTGCATTCATTTTTCAACATTATTTTGAAAGAGGTAATAACAATGAAGACAGTATTAAAAAGAGTTTTCAGCATAGCTATCGCGTTCACATTAGTAGTAAGCATGTCTGGAGGTCTAATTGATTTCGCCCAAGCTGCCATAGCAAGGGATACCAATGACCCGTTTGCAGCGATGTACGACAGCGATATCCTTGTACGCGAAGAACTTGCGGCTATTAGTGAACGTTATGACGCTATGGAATTCAGTGAAACATTCGAACAAGATTTCTCAGAGGTCACCGGAATCAGCGCGTTCAGCGTCACAACAGAGCCCGATGATCCGATACGTGAGGAAAATGAGCGTATGCGCGCGGAAGAAGAACAGCGCGCATACGAAAATGTAACACCCGACCGCTATATCGTCAAATATCGCGAGGGCAGCACAGCTGATATCTCGACAGTAATGCGCGATCGTGTACATAGAACCGAAAGAATACAAGACAAATCATCAAATATCCACTCAAGCAGCAGACGCTCAGGTAATAATAGAAATGATGCAGATTCCCGCATTGAGGTTATTACACTAAATGAACGTGTCAATCCTAAAACACTGGCTAACGAACTTCGCCGTACCGGAGCCGACCGCGAGATTGAGTATATCCAGCCGGATTTTACATTATCATTGGAAAGCATATTGGAATCTGATGACGATATGGAACTCGATTCAGATGACGATTCAGAAAATGAACTGGAAGATGATTCGTATTTAGAAGATAATATCGAAGACGAGTCGGAAGATGGTCTTGAGGACTTAGATAACGAGGATAACATCGAAGAAACCGATATCGTCCCGAATCTCCTCATCGAAACAGATGATTCTGTAATAGTAGCAGTTATCGACACAGGTATCGATGCTACACATCCAGCTCTCGATGGCTATATGATTGAGGGGTGGAACTTCCCTGCTTCAAATCCTGTTACATACGATCCTGCTTATCCACTGGCTTCAGCACACGGGACGCATATTGCAGGTATCATAGCCGGAACTGCCCGTGAATATGGTTCGGATGTAAAGATTCTTCCGTTACAGGTATTTGATAACGGGACAGCCTATACCAGTGATATATTAGCGGCAATCCACTATGCTGTGGATAACGGTGCAACGATTATAAACTGCAGCTTTGGTTCTACAAGTAATAACCCTGCGCTTGAGGAGGCTATTGCAAACGCAACTGATGTGTTGTTTGTAGCTTCGGCGGGTAATAGCCGGAGTAATTTGGATGAACTTCCGATTTATCCGGCAGCCTATAGATTAAATAACATAATTTCGGTAGGGTCTGTTAATGCTGACGGCGGATTTTCATATTTCTCTAATTATAGTACAAGGCTTGTAGATATTACAGCTCTTGGACGTGATGTAACGAGTGCTATACACGATGGTGAATACGGACCGATGAGCGGTACATCTATGGCTGCTGCTCATGTGACCAGCGCAGCGGCGGTATTGGCGGCACAAAATGGTACTGATTCGACTATGCTACGGACGATTTTACTTGATAGCTCAGACAGCTTGGACAATTTACAAAATAAGGTATCTGACGGCAGAAGGTTAAATATAGATAATGCGGTACACGGTGTAAATGGACAACATTTGTCGCTTAATCCTGATGATGACTTTGATGTACATGGGTATAGCCCGACACAGGAAGAACAATGGGAATTGTTTGTGACTGGGAAAGTTGTACAAGTTGCAGGAGGAAATACTTTTTCTGCAGCACTTAAAGATGATGGTACTGTTTGGGCTTGGGGAATAATGGTTATGGTCAATTTGGTGACGGTACAACGACAGACAGATTGACACCAGGGCAAATAATTGGGATAACAAATATTACATCTATTGCAACGGGTTTTGGTCATATATTAATGCTTAAATCTGATGGCACTGTTTGGGCATGCGGGCAAAACGGGCATGGACAACTTGGTGATGGAACAATGACAATTAAAAAAACACCAATTCAAATCCCTGGCTTAACAGGCATTAAAGCCATCTCTACTGGAGACAACTCTAGCCTAGTACTAAGAGCTGACGGTACAGTTTTTACAATGGGTTCCAATACGTACGGTCAACTTGGAGATGGTACGACAACTAACAAAAGTACACCTTTGCAAGTGAGCGGTTTAACTGGTGTCACAGCTATATCAGCAGGCACATACCATAATTTGGTACTTAGGTCAGATAGCACTGTTTGGGCTTGGGGATATAATGGTAATTATCAATTGGGTGATAATACTGTAACTAACAGATCCAAGCCTGTTCAAGTAAGCGGTTTGACAGGTGTAATAGCCATCACAGCAGGCTACCGACATAACTTGATAATTAAATCTGACAGAACTGTTTGGGCCTGGGAGGAAAACACTTATGGTCAGATTGGCGATGGCACTACAACATCAAGAAAAACGCCAGTACAGTTAAGTACACTAACTGGTGCAACAGCTTTCAGTACGGCTTATTATCATAGTATAGTTGTAAAATCAGATGGTTCAGTATACACCTGGGGAGGTAATACGCATTATCAAGTTGGTGATGGGACAACTATTGATAAGACGACACCTTGGCAGGTAAATAGTCTTTTTGGCATTACAGCCGTTGCTACAGGTAGAGAGCATACTTTTGCGATAAAATCTGATGGTGCTGTATTTGCATGGGGATATAATAATGCAGGTCAGATTGGCAATGGTACAACGAAAGATAGGACAACTCCGACTCAAATAATAAGTTCTCCACCACCATCTGTAGCTACCACACTTAAGCTAACAGCTAATCCAAATACACTACAAATTCCAACACCCGGTTCAACAAAGCAATCATCACTCTCCGTAACTCTTTATGACCAATACGGAGCTGTGATGACTGCAAGCGGTGTTTCATACGCTCTCAATTCATCATATAATGGCGTAACGGTTAACGCATCCACAGGTATCGTTACTGTTGCTTCTGACGCGCAATCGGGTACAGTAACACTCAAAGCAACTTGTAACGGTCTGACCACCACTGCGCTGTTAACCTTAACTGCGCCACCCCTTGTGGCGACGACACTTAAGCTAACAGCTAATCCAAGTACATTACAAATTCCGACACCCGGCTCAACAAAACAATCTTCACTCTCCGTAACTCTTTACGACCAGTATGGGGCTGTGATGACAACAAGCGGGGTTTCATACACTCTCAATTCATCATACAACGGCGTAACGGTTAACGCATCTACAGGTGTCATAACAGTTGCTTCTGACGCACAGCAGGGCACTGTAACACTCAAAGCAACCTGTAACGGTCTTACCGCCACAACACAGCTAGTATTAACAGCTCCGCCTCTTGTTGCGACCTCAATAAAATTAACCTCTGACACCGATACGCTACAAGTTCCGGTAGCCGGCACAACTGCACAAGTCATTTTATCTGCAAAGATTTATGACCAATATGGAACAGAAATGTCAAACAGTGGTACCGTATACAGTCTCAACACACCGCATACAGGCGTTTCTATTAACAATACAACCGGCTTAGTAACAATCACCTCCGACGCACAACCGGGTACAGTAACATTCAAAGCGACTTGCAACGGATTACCCGCAACTGTTGAATTGACATTAACAGCTATGACGCTTGAAGACAATGATAACATGGATGACATTATTAATAATATCACCGCAGACGAATTGCTGCTAACGAGCATGCTCACATACAGCGGCACAGTAATCCAAAACGATGAAATCTGGTATGCGGTGAAACCACAGTATACATCCGTGTATGAAATTATGCTTTTGTCTGATGAAGTAGATGCTGAAATATCCGTATACGACAACGGCATGACGCCTCTAACTCCGAATGAGGGCGGATTCATACTCAGAAACAAAGATATTGAAACAAATGAGAGTGAAATATACTACATCTGCTTGAAGTTCTCGGAAAACATATCATCCCCTAAAGAATATGAACTTATAATCACTGCAAAAGCTGCATCAATACAGGACTATTGGGATTATGAGGGGGAATTGATGGAGGAAATACCGGAGTTTTGGGTTGCCGTCAGTCCAGAGGAAAGCGGGACATACTATTTATATGCCGATAGTAGCGACGACACAATATCAGCTATCGCGTACGACGATAAAATGATACCTCTTTCGGTTGATGACGACGATACTTTCAAGATGACATCAAGTAGTACTTATTTTATTAAACTGAACAGTGCAAATAACAATCTTGATTACTTACAGTATTTCCTCAGTATGCAATTATTTGAGAACGATGAATGGCTAGATGATGACGATGACGATAATTCCGACCCAGAAATTGATAAGTCTGAATTGCCGGATGGATACACTTGGATTAATGGAGAGCCGGACGAAAACGCCGGATATTGGTGGGTTGATGACGATGATGATGCTCAAAGTCAAAGCTCGCAGGCAAGAACAATTGTGCCTCAAATACAAGCATACACCTCCAAAGTAACCATTACATTTAAGCCATGGCCGGAAAACGAAGTAACAGGTAATCCGTCTCCTCATACTTGCTCAATGATATTGCACTCTTGGGGCGCGAAATTCAAAAGAACGGGTTATAAGCAGATTGGTTGGAGTACTCAACCGGGTGGTGGAAACGCATACTACCTAAAGGATAAATATGCGTTTACGGAAAACACCGACTTATACCCTGTGTGGGCGGAGGACATTCGCAAAATAGAATACACAAGAGTGGGAGCAACCGGCGGAGAGATACCAAATCCGAATCCGGATAAATATCAAAATGGAACTTCTGTCATACTTAAATCCGATGCAGGTTCTTTGTATAAAACTGGACATGATGTATTTCTAGGCTGGCGAAAAGGAACCAACTTTTTTGCCAAAGGTGAAACCGCTGTATTTAAGGGTGACGTAAAATTACACCCGGTATGGGAACCAAATACTTTAACCGTTGAGTTTTACTTAAACGACGAAACCGACACCATGCTTGGAACTCAAGACTTCAAATATAATAAGACTCAAAAAATTGGTCAATTTAGCTTAACGAGTGACGATTATACTTTTGACGGATGGAGAGATGAGAAAGGTAGAAGTTATGGTAAAGCAGCCTTTGTTCGTTTTAAGGAAAATAAAAAACTGTACGCAAAGTGGAAACCGATTACTTATACCGTCACATATTATAGAAATAGCAGTATCGGAAATAAAGGTATTGTTCCGTCCATACAGAAAGTCGTGTATCCGTTCCAACCGGTGATTAAAGACCGCGGGACTATGACTAAAACCGGATATTACTTTATAGGATGGAATACTAAACCCAACGGTAGCGGAGTTAGTTATAGCCCTAATGATACGCCGACATTGTCAGCTAGTCTCAAACTTTATGCTCAGTGGGCGAGTGTTCCGGCAGGGCAATATGTAGTTACCTATATTGGGAACGGCGCAAGTGGTAATGCGCCATCTCCAACTCTATTTAATTCTGGAACACCGGTATACATCAACTCTCAAGGTTTTATTACAATGGATGGTCACACCTTTGCGGGTTGGAATACAAAACCTAACGGAAAAGGAGCTACATATCAGCAAGGTTATTACAATCTTACAAAAAGTATTGATCTGTACGCGAAATGGACGCCGATAGGGACTGTTCCAACAACAGTTACGCTGTTTTATGATATTAATGGCGGCAATGGGGTAAAGCCAAATAATAAAGTGGTGAAACCCAATACCAGCTTTACGCTCGATAGCGGCAGCAACATCTATAACGATGGCTATAAATTTGTCGGTTGGAATACTGAAAAAGATGGAAGCGGCAAGACATACAAAGGCGGCAGCAGTTTCAGCCTTTCTTCAAACACTACCCTTTTTGCTAAATGGGAATCGGACATTTGGACAATGACCTTTAGCAATTTTGGAGCAGATTAGGGAGAAACGGTACAGCAAAAAGTCAAAAGGGGCGAATCTATTGAAGTGCCCCAAAATATCGGCAATCTAAAGAAGTCCGGGTACACCTTTAACGGTTGGTACACGTATGTCAATGGTCTGCGTGTTGAATATGAGGACAAGACAGGTCAAAGCATTACACCAAATGACAATTTAACGTTTATCCCCAGATGGAAAGAGGTAGAACGGTTAGTAAAAACAGGAATTTTCAGATATCCGGGTACTTTTGCTGATGAAGTAAACCCGCAAGACAGCTCAGCAACTTATCATTATGACGATGCGTACTTTTTTAGAGATTCAAGAACATACTACGCCGACCTTTCAACAATGTCATTGTGCCTTGAACTGTCTTCATGGTCAAGTTATAGCACAGATATTTGGACTCTAAAATCCAGAAATGCCAAAAACTTACTAACTAGCTCCCTCGGTATCGGGTTCAATGATTTTGACCAAAACGATGCTTGGAACAATCCCCCGACAAAAGACACAATAGGAGCAGTAGCTGCTTGGAAACCCATAATTGATGATAAGGGCAAGGATTATACTCTAATCGCTTTAGCTGTTCGCGGAGGTGGATACTACAGCGAATGGGGCGGTAACTTTGCCTTGGGTAAAACAGGGGAACACGCCGCATGGGGCACAGCCAAAGATGAAGTTCTCGCTTTCTTATCTGAATATATTGAAAAGTATCAAATCACCGGAGATATTAAGCTTTGGCTGGTAGGATACAGTCGCGGCGGCGCGGTTGCTAATATGGTGGCGGGAGAACTGAATAATAAAGATGATGCACTTCCAAGCAGTGTCATCCTGTCTCATGAAAACCTTTACTGCTACACATTTGAAGCACCGCAGGGTGCAGAGAAAAGCAAAGCATCAGATGATAAACACACTAATATTCATAACATAGTGAATGTCAACGATATTGTTACCTATATAGCGCCGTCAGATTGGAAGTTTGCAAGGTACAATCATGGAAAAGATTATCGACTTCCCTATGATGCTGGCAAGAGTAATTTCAAGGACGAACTCGAAGCGATGCTGAAGCAATATGACAAGCTCGATGGCGCAAACAGAAAGGATTACAACGTCAAAGAATATGTGCAAACTGTTATACCATCTTTGGGAATAATACCCTTGCCAGTCATTGGACACATGAGATTCACTTTTGTTGACAATAGAGCTAAACCCCAATTTGAGTTGCTTCGTGACACAGTGACAAATTTGGCAACTAAGGCAACCGAATCGCGTGAGAATTATCATGCAGAGATAGAGACAGGGTTAGTAATGATTGTCGAATCGTTAACCGGATACGAAGATGAAGGTAAAGTAAGCGCACTTCTAAGTATTATGGGCAGAAGACTGATTACCAATGATATTGGTGATGTCAATTTAGAAGGTTTTGTTTCAGAATGCGCTAATGAAGCCGGCATCAATACTTCTCTTGAAATCTTGAATAAGCTTGTTACTCTTGTTGTGAAGCTCTATGAAGCCAATCCGGAGGTATTTGTCAAATTTGCAATCAATGCATTTATTGCAGGTGATTTACTCAAGCTCACTATCCCGAAATAACACTTGCATGGCTGATGTCGCAGGATACAAACTATAATAAAAACGCGACATACGGCTCCGCACCATCTACTGTTCGTGAGTTGGGCTTCAACTGCCCCGTTGACATTAACGTATATAACAGCAAAAGCACTCTTGTTGCGTCAATAGTTAATGACATTCCTCAATACGACACCGTTGACAGCAGTATGATATACTCGGTTAACGAAAACGGAGAAAAAGTCGTATATCTTCCTGCTGATGAAGAATACACTGTTATTATAACGGCAACCGGAAACGGAACTATGACTCATTCTCTGAACGAATATAGTCTATCCGGCAGCAATGTAACACGTCTGCTCAACTATTATGACGTACCGCTCACTAGTGGCGAAAGCTATACCGCCGTTATTCCAAAGATTGATAGCTCGGAGCTTACAGAAAATCTCCCTAACGGGTCATCTACAGCCTATAAATTGCTGGATAAAAATTCATCAGTTGTTCCGGTAGACGAAGAATTTAGGGGAGAAATGATTAATTCTCTTAACTATAACGTTACCGTGACAGCAAATAATGACAGTGGCTATGTAACAGGCGGCGGGCGTTTCTTAAAAGGCAGTTACGCAAAGGTAACCGCGCAACCTGTAAGCGGCGGCAACTTTATCGGTTGGTTCAATGAAAACAATGAACTGCTTTCGACCGACACAGTCTATCGGTTTGCGGTTAAGGAAAACATGAACCTTACTGCAAAATTTACAAATGTTGAAAAACACGCGCTATACTTAACTTCCGGCATCGGCGGGGAAATCATCAGTTTTGAAGGCTTTTATGCGGTAGACGCCAAGATTACTGTCGTTGCATTGGCAATGGATGGATACACATTTATCAATTGGACGTCGTCGAATGGCGGAACATTTGATAATGCCAACAGCTCGACCACAACATTTACTATGCACGATAATGATACTGTGGTGACCGCCAACTTCTCAGGCGGACCTGCTCCGGCGTTACCTAACGGAAGTATTGGTTTATCAACGTCCCTTACAGAGCAGCAAATTGGAAATGACGCGCTTAATAATCTTGACTGTGAGGTCAATATTCTTTATAATGGCACTAACTCCGAAGCCTTACTAAAAGGCGGGCAAACAATGACAGCCAAGTTTTCCGCCCTGAACACGTCAAAAAAAATCAAGAGCGTGCAGTTCATACTGGCGTTGCATGACTCAAACGGCAAACTGGTAGACACAAAAATGCAGCAGGTACTAATCACGCCGAACGGAGGAAAGGAAATAAACCTTGACATCACAATACCTGTAACCACGAGCGGACTGCAACTGCGTGTTATGCTTTGGGATAATTACACAAGTGTTTCACCACACACCTGCATGACTATAACAGCGGAATAATACTAATAGGTTGCCTTCCCCTGCTTCGCGGGGGAAGGCAGCAACATAAAAAGGAGAGTTTTTTAAGGTGAACAAGGCGAAAATAATAATTATTTTAGTGTTGGTTTTTGCTGCTGTATTGTCGTTGCCATTTTTGATAAACATTATAAACAAAGTAAGATATGATAATATGGTGAAGTCCCTTCCGACCCCAACAACGCTAAATGATATAGCGTATGATATAGAAAAAAGATATGGATTCACAGTTTATATCCACGAAAACGGCGAGAACGTTCCATACTTTGTCTTAACAAACAATTACAATGATGATGGCAATTGCCTTCTTTTACGGAAATATCTGCTTGACGAAATGATGGTTTTTAGAGATATAAATTACTACTCCTATAATGCTACCAAACACCAGCCTTCTTATTACGAATACAGTGATATAGATAATTATTTAGACAGTGAATTCTTAGAGGCTTTATCTTCCATAGCAGATAAAATTATAAGCAGTCAAATTATTATTACTGATAATGAAAGTATAGGAATTACCGGAAAAAAAAATCTTGTAATCAAAAGGAAAATATTTTTGCTTTCACTTACCGAAGTTAGAGGATATGATACTCCTACTAATGCTAATGAAGGTATTCCGCTTGAATGCTATAAAACTGATTATGATAATAGTTTTATTCAAATTGATACCCCAACAAGAAGAACAAGAATGGCAGAAGTTGATGCTTTGCGCATTGCTACAACCTCATCTGGGGAGGCAAATTCATGGTGGTTAAGGACACCTGAAACATGGGATGCCAGCATGGTGCATGGAGTACACCCTAACGGAGGAATCGGAGGTTTAGATGTTTTTGGAGGAAAACGTGCCGAATCCGGGAGTTACGAATTCGGAAGTATGGAATATGGTGTGCGACCAGCGTTTTGCCTTCCGTCTGATACCGCTATTTACGAAGAAGAAGTGGATGGCGAGAAAAGGTATATTTTGAAGCTGGAGTGAGGCAACCATATAGAGAGGAGTTCATGGTGAAAAAGACGATAATAATTATCATTTTAGTGTTTGCTTTTGCTGCTGTACTGTCGCTGCCATTTTTGATAAATATTATAAACAAAGCAAGATATGATAATATGGTGAAGTCACTTCCGACCCCATCAACGCTAAATGATATAGCGCACGATGTCAATAAAGATTATGGCTTTACCGTCTATATTCCGGAAAACGGCGAGAACGTTCCCTACTATGTTTTAACGAACAATTATAATGATGATGGCAATTGCTTGCTTTTACGAAAATATCTGCTTGATGAAATGATGGTCTATAGACGCCCTGTTGAAGGCGGTGCTAACTTTACTAATTCTGACCCAATGCCTTCTTATTATGAAGACAGCGACATAGACAGATTTCTCAATGGTGAATTTATAAAAACTTTATCTTCCATAACAGATAAAATTATTGACAGCGAAATTGTTATTACAGATGAGGATAGTATAGGAAGTGCCGGAAAAAAATCTAACGATAAAGCGCAAGATTTTTCTGCTTTCAATTACTGAGGTTAGAGGATATGATTCACCTACAAATGCAAATGAAGGGGCTTCCATCGAATGTTTAAAAATTGATGATGGCGACTGTTTTATAACTGTTGTAAATCGAGCCACCAAGGAAGCTGAGGCTTTACGCATAGCTACAACTTCATCCGGAAAGGCACAGTCCTGGTGGTTAAGGACACACGAAACTTGGGATGCCAATATGGTTTATGCAGTAAGTTATGACGGTGGAAGTGGAGCCTTGCCTGTTAGCGGGGGAATAAAAAACGAGTCTGGAATTTATGAATATGGAAGCTTGGAAGGCGGCGTACGCCCAGCGTTTTGCCTCTCGCACGATACCGCTATATGCGAAGAAGTAGTAGATGTCGAGAAAAGGTATTTTGTTTCATTGGAATGAGGCAAACAAGGCTATTATCGACGACCGCATAACTAAGCTCGTTATTGAGTGCGAATTGAGTTGAGAGGTTGCGGTGATGCAAAAGAATGTTATGATTCCATTGTCCCTTTTGGAGCGGATTATCTGCTTGCTTGATAATAGGGACGTATCCAATTGCAGCTACGATATCCGCTATGATTACGGCTATATCCTTTGGGCATTGAAAGTGAAAAGGCAAATGCTTGAACTCCGGGATGCTTATGCTAAAATTTTTCATACTGATAACGAGGAAGAAAGTGACGAGGCGCGTATCGAATACCTCCGGCAAAGGAACCAACTGGGTAATGTGGACGTCGATGTTATTTTTTGACTATTCACTCTTCGATACAGCAATGAAGCCGTTTTCGGCTTCATTGCCCACCTGTGTGTACACAGGTGGGCTTACCATTTTAGTGAGAGTGCGCGTCCGTTTCGGTTACTCATGCGCGTTTTGTTCCGGCTGTTGCGCGACATTTAGTCTAGATGGCAACACCATATATCTGTATGAAAACGAATAATCTCACAGCAAAATAGGAAATCTTTAAATAGAATCATATCTTAAATTCTCGAATTGTGGCACAACCATCCCAAAATAACCGGCACATTATTCCTTTTTGCGGTCTGAGGTTATACTGTTGCGCCAAGCAACAGTATAACCTCAGGACCGCGTAAACGTCCGTAGACGCCGCATTCTTACCCGTCCGCAGGCGGCGCGTCCTGCCAAACAAACAGACGGCGGCTATTAAGCCGTCTGTTCGTTTGGTAGTCGTTCCCCTCGAGGAGCCCCACGACACTTTGCCGCGAAGCGGAAAGTGTCAGAGTGGGTCATATGCTTTGAAAAAGACATATGAAACCGCGTCCCCAATATTGCTTTAGATGCCCATCTGTTTATCAGTTTGGGCATCTTTCTTTATGTAATTTTATAGTAAAGTGAGGTTGCATTATGCCAAAAATAGACAAATCAGTTGTCCGAAACAAAGCCTATCGAAGCGGAGAGTTTAACATCCGCGAACGACACAACGAACGTAAAAACGAGTGTTACGGTAACGGAGATATTATACCGGAGCGTTCACATCTCAATGTGCATTTCAAACAATGTGAAAGTACATACGAACAGGCATTCAATAAAATGCTTGAAGACGGCGTTATCAGTACTCGCGGATTAAAAGCAGACGCAAAAGTATTTGATGAACTTGTGTTTGATGTAAACACAGCTTATTTCGAACGCAATGGCGGTTATGATTATGCCAAGAAGTTTTTTAAGGAGGCGTATCGACTGGCAGTCAAAGAAGCAGGCGGTGAACAGTATGTTTTGTCTGCCGTCATGCACGCCGACGAGCGTAATTCTGCGCTATCCGAGCAATTAGGACGTGACGTTTATCACTATCATTTACATGTCGTTTATATCCCAGTAGTAGATAAAGAGGTCAAATGGACAAAACGTCGTAAAGACCCTGCATTAGTAGGTACTACCAAAGAAGTTATTCAACAAGTCAGCCATAGTAAAAAATGGCCGAAAATCAAAAGTGAAAATGGTTGGGTAAATTCTTATTCTCTGCTGCAAGACAGATTTTATGAGCATATGCGTGAAAACGGATACCATGAGTTTGAACGAGGGGAGCGCGGCAGTACCGTCGAACATTTGAGCGTTATTGACTACAAAATACAGCAAGATACAACCCGTGCCATCGCATTAGAAAAAAAAGTCGAAAAGAAACAGGAAAAACTATCTGAGCTTGAAGATAAATTAAACGTCGGACAACAGACTGCCGTCACCTTCCAAGGAATTGACGATATGCCAAAAAAGACGATGTTCGGCAAAATCGAATTGTCACTTTCCGATTGGCAAACCGTTTCCAACCTTGCTAAAGAGGGTGTTAAGGCACGTAGTATTATAGCTAATCTACAAGAACAATTAGCCTCTGTGAAAGAACTACTAGCAATTGCTAAAAGCGAGGTAAAGCGGCTTAATGCCGCATTAGACAGAGTTTTAGAAGAAACAAAGGAATTTAGAAAAGCTGTAAAGATGTTTCCGCAGCAAATGAAAAACTTCTTTTCCGATTTATTCCGGCAAAACCACGAAAAATCTCAATTAGAGCGTCAAATGTCTGCAAAGACAGTAAAAACACATAATAAAACTTTATAAGGAGGGTTCTACAATGTTAAACGAAACTACCACAGCAGAAAATGTTCTGCAATCACACGCCACAAATCAGAAAGTACGCACAATCACAACAGTAACTCCACATTATATCGGTGGCAAAAGTATGTGTGAGGCATTTGAACAGGCTTTAACCATTGAACCGTATGTTCAGAAATCAGAATCTATTGCAGAAAATGGTAATTAGCGAAATCTGATTGAAAATGCAGGTTGCTCATGTTATACTTACAGTAAGTGAATATGAGCGACCTGCTGTCTTTCAAGAAGAGGAGGATTTAAGCAGTGACAGGACAGCAGACAAAAACGTATCAAACGGCAATATATTGCCGTTTGAGCAAAGATGACAGAAACATCAACGAAAGCTCAAGCATCAATACACAGAGGGATATGCTAACTCGATATGTGCGGGAACAGGGTTGGAAAATAGTAGGTGAATATATTGACGATGGTTATTCGAGAATAAACTTCGACCGCCCGAGCTTTAAGCGTATGATTACCGATATTGAAGCGGGTAAAATCAACTGCGTAATTACAAAAGACTTATCTCGTTTAGGTCGTAACTACCTTGAAACCGGAGCGTATATCGAAATCTTTTTCCCAGAACACAGCGTGCGATATATTGCGCTAACTGATGGCGTGGACACGGTTGCTTCATCCAGTACTTTGGATATAACCCCGTTTCGCAACCTGCTAAGCGATATGTATTCAAAAGATTTGAGCAAAAAGGTAAAGACCGCAAAGAAAGCGCGACTTTTGCAGGGCAAATTCGCAGCTTCGTCCGCACCGTATGGTTATATGTAAGACCCAAACGATAAGAACCATTTAGTAATCGACGAGAAAATCGCTCCAGTTGTACGACGGATTTTTGATTTAGCAAAACGTGGATGGGGTATATCACGTATTAGACAGCTCTTGACCGATGAACATGTCGCGCGTCCTGCCGCTTCCAGTAGTGAAAGAGGCGGTAATTTTGAGCGGTTTTTCGAGGACGATGCAAACCGTTATATATGGAGTAATAACTCTGTACGCGGTATTTTGCGTAATCCTGTTTATGCAGGACACTTAGCAGGATACAAACGACCTATTCCATCTATGAAAAGCAAGAAACGGTTGTCTGCGCTACCCGAAGATTACTTGATTGTTAAGAACACACATGAACCGATAATCCCGCCAGACGATTTTGAATTAGTACAAAAGCTGATTACCAACCGTCGCAAGAGTGTTGCAGGTGTTTCCGGTTATGACAACATTTTCGCCGGTATCATTAAATGCGGAGATTGTGGTTATGCAATGCGGACTTGTCCTGCTCACCGAATAAAGCGCACTAATCCAATTGATAACATGTTGTACTTCTGTAATCAATATGGCATTTATGGTAAAAAGATGTGTACGAGCCACAAGATTGAGGCGAGAGAGTTGCATCAAGTTGTGTTGGAGGATATTCAAAGACACGCGGAAATGGCTTTACAGGATGATAAAAAGCTGCTCAAGCGTATTGTGAGTAAGGTTGACCAAAACGCACAAATTGAGCTTTCTGCATTAAAAAAGGAATTGCGGCAGGCAGAAAAAAGGCTTGCTGAACTCGATAGGTTGTTTTCAAAACTTTATGAAGACCGGCTAGAGGAAAAAATCAGTGAGCGCAACTATCTTGCAATGTCCAGTCGATATGAGAATGAGCAAAGCCGTTTAGATGAGCGGTGCAGTAATATAAAGATGCGGCTTTCGGAAAACCAAATGGCAAATGACAACGCTGAATCGTGGGTTGACCAAATCAAAGAATATGCGGGGATTGCTGAACTTTCGATGCCGTTATTGAATGCGCTGATAGAGCGTGTTACTATAAGCGAGGCGGAGATTATTGACAGCGAACGCCGTCAGACGGTAAATATCTATTATAAGTTTATAGGTTGTATTTCCGAGTAGGACAGACGAATGTGTCGTTTACATTAAGTCTGTCCTATTGATATGTCCCAACGCGAGGGTAGAATCCAAAGACAAGGTAATGAGAATCCGGAGATTCAAATATTCCGTTATATAACCGAGGGCAGCTTTGATTCATACAGTTATCAGCTCATAGAAACAAAACAACGGTTCATTTCACAAGTCATGGAGAATAATTCAAACGGTGAGCGTGAGATGGAAGATATCGACGAGGCTGTTATGTCGTACGCAGAAATCAAAGCAATAGCGACCGGTAATCCGCTTATACTGGAAAAGTTTAAGGTTGACACAGAACTGAACAGATTGCAAATGCGTAAATCTAAGTTTGATGCAAACATTAGCGATATGACACGCGCCGTTACTACAAGACTGCCTGCAGAGCTTAACCGGCACAAATTGACATTAGAGAACTTGAAAGCTGATATTAGCAAGCGTATTGACACATCAGGTGATAAGTTTATAATGACAGTTATGGATACGGTCTATAATGAACGCGCAAAGGCTGGTGAACGCATACTTGCCGCAATAAAAGAAGTACCATTTGACAATGACATGAAAATAGGTGCTTTGGCTGGATTGGATGTTTATATACGCCGTAACAGCATGTTTAACGTAAACATTTATTTGCGTGGGCAGGGAAAGTATCCTGCTGACATCAGCGATAGTGCGGTCGGAACGGTTACAAGACTTGAAAACGTACTTAAGAGTTTTGACCAGCGTATTACAGATACGCAAAATTCTGTTGAGTACATCAAACGGCAAAGTACTGAGATGACAGCAGAGCTAGGCAAACCGTTTCCGCATATGGCTGAGTTGGAGAGCTTACGTAAGCGTAAAGTTGAGATTGATACAGCTCTTGATTTAGCAAAAGAAAAGATGCCGGTTGTTACGACGGATAAGCCTAAAACGTTAGGTATGAGCTTATAACGACAAAATCTATAATTACAGGAGATGTTCACATGTATAAAGAAAACACAGCGGTATACACAGCATTAGAAAAACTGCAATCCGCACCGCCATCTGACCGCATAGGCTTCATAGCGATTCTCTTTGAGCATTGGAGTGAGGCATTTTTTCACGCAGACGGTTATAAGAACGAATACGACGCATACAAAGCGGGGCATCCGTATTTTTTACCCGGACATGCCGGTATTGAGAATCCGACTGACATAGCCTTTGCATGCTTAGCAGTTTATAAAACACTGACTACTCCGAGGTTTAATACTACTCCTGACGTAGCAGAAGCGTCGATAAATGAAACACCGGAACTTGATGTTATCCGCACTGCTTTTTATTGGCTATTCTTTTCTGATAAAAAACGATTCTTAGTTGGTATGCTTGGTAAAATGCAATCTGGCGAGTTATTTGAGGGTATGGCAATGCCGTCTGGTGGGCTTGGTTTGGGTTATAAGAATGCAGTGAGTTTACTTGAGCATATGCGAGAGCAAGGTGATATCGATGAGAGTGAGTTTAAGAACACATTAGACGCGCTGGATGATAGTATGCCGTTTTAGCAAGAGAGTACTATTGATGAAAAAGGGTTTAGAGAAGAAAATACCGCATTATCTATTTGCCGTTTCGTTTCGTTTCATTGGACAAACAAGATTATACCCTCGACTGGAGTTGTCCGGTCGAGGGTATATTCCCACCGTGTGATATTATTTGCCCTTTGTGTGACGATATTTGGCTAATGACACAGTGATGATTTCCCGCAGACGCTCTATTTTCAAGCCGTCAGTTGGGATACGTTGGTGGAGGTAAGGAAGTCAAAGGCGAACACCCACACTCCGCGCCGTTACTGGATTTATCATTATACAGAAAATCTATATCAGACTTTTCAAGCTCATTTTTATTCTTTGTAAGATTATATGTTATTATCAATCGTTCATCAAATAAGTGTACCGAGCTTACGAAACAATCAATAATATCTCGATTGTATTCTTCTAACGGAACATCCGATTCACGGACAAATTGATTAAGAAGGTATTCGAGTTGTCGCTCATTCAATTCGGGCTGCTTAACCTTGCATAGTCCTATTTCAAATTCTAATTTTTCTTGCATTAATTCCAATTCAGAAAGACGTGTTTTTGTGGTTTTTGTTATTACGCCTTGCTCAATGGCAGACATAAGATTGCTTATACTTTTTTGTGTTTCCGCGAGTTGCTTTTGTAAATAATTCAATTCGTTGTTATTTGTAATCTCTCTTAAATGCACCTCGACACAGCGTTGAGATATATCGTTAATTTTCTCGGGTTGCAGAATATACTTGACCGTTTCACTCACAACAAAATTTTCAAGCCAATGTTTCCTAACGTCATTTTTGTCGCAAGACTTTTTACGGCGTTTATTGCCGCAAGCATAGTAATAATACTTATTGCCGTGCTTGCTTGTCCCGCTCACGCCTAACATTGCTTGTCCGCATTTTCCACAGTACAGTTTACCCGTCAAGAGAAAATCGACAACTTCACAAGTACCGTGAGCGGGAGCGAGCCGGTTAGCTTCAATCCGTTTTTGAACACGTGCAAACATGTCAGCGTCCACTATAGCAGGAACACCACCTTCGACCCGCACATCACCTTTTTATAAACACCTATATATTTTTCGTTTTTTAGAATTTTTCTCAAACTGTTTTTATTGAAGTCACCGCCTCTTGACGTTTTAATACCCATTTCATTCATTAAATTGCAAATGTTTATTACCTTTTCTCCCGCGTCATACAATGTAAAGATTTTCTTTACGGCGGGTGCAGTGTGTTCGTCAATACTAAACTTTTTATCCGATGTTACCATATAACCGAGCGGCGGCGGTCCGCCTGTAATCCTGACATTTCAAAGCACTTTCGCGCATGCCGCGCCGTATTTTTTGGGACAGTTCTTCTGAATAGTATTCTGCCATTCCCTCTAACAGCGATTCAAGTATAATCCCTTCGGGACCGTCGGGAATAGCTTCCATAGCGTAAAATATTTTAACACCGTTCTTTTTAAGCCGCGCCTTATAGATTGCGGAATCATAACGGTTACGGCTGAACCTATCCATTTTATATACTATCACGGCTTGAAACAGCTTCTTGTCGCTATCTTTAAGCATTCTCTGAAACTGTTCCCGTTCGTCAGTCGTTCCGCTTATGGCTCTATCTATGTATGTATCTACAACTATTAAATCATGTTTTTGCGCGTATTCATAACAAACCCTTAATTGCCCCTCAATGGACTGTTCCGTTTGTGTGTTTGAGCTATACCGAGCATAAATAACAGTCTTCATAAATAAACCTCCCCCTTTCAAATTCGTATTAGTTCAACGGCGGTTTTTAACTCCTGAATCGTCTTATGAGTATAAACCCGTTCGCCTACATCTTTTGATTTATGACCCATAATCAAATCAATACATACCTTGTTTGCGCTAACAGAATCCAGTCGTGACCTAAATGTATGACGGCATTCATGAACCGTATGGGTTGTACCTAATCTTTCCATAACAGCATTCCACAATAAATAATATTGCGTATGAGATAACTTTTTTCCGTTATGAATAAAAAGGTATTCGCCGCCCTGTTTAAGCCGGTCTTTGACCAATGGTACAATTTTTGAATGAATTGGAACAAGCCGGTCTTTTCCTGCTCTTGTTTTTGTGCCGCCTTTGATTATTCCATGTTCCAAGTCCACATTTTCAGTTCGAATATCTAGCAACTCGGAAATCCTAAATCCTGTGTAAAGAAATATTAATGCAGAATCGACCCAAGGCATATCTTTTATTTTCCATAATGAATTGACTTCATCATCGGTAAATGGTTGTTTTGATGTTTCGGGAATAGATGCGGATGTAAGCAAATCAGAATAGCAGCGGTTCACCAAATCCATTTCAAGAGCGAAACGGTCAAGGTGACAAAAAAGATTCTTAATTGCCGCTTGAGTGCTGTATCCATGACCACAGTTATCAATACAGTCTTGCATTTGGTATGACCTAATTTCCTTATACTTCATCTTGAACAGCTTTGAGCAATGTTTGAATGCTGATTTTAAGGATTGTTGATTTGAAAATCCCAATTTGAATGCCTTTTTTTCTACCCAAAGTTGATACAGTTCTTCGAACGTGGTCTTCCACTGACTAATATTCCAAGGTTCATTATTGAATTGCGCAAGCGCAATTAAACCGGCTTCTCTAGTAGGGTAATAACCAACAACTTCATAAACCGGATGACCCTTTTCATTCCATCCCCTTGTTTTGCGAACGACAAAGGGATTGCGGCGGTTGCACGATAGACGGGCGCATGTCCCGTAACCGTTGGGGTGTTTCAAAATATTCACCTGTTCCTTTCCGTTATTGAAATTATGGTTTCAAAGACAGTTGCAAAACAAGTGATTCTATGATACAATTACTTTACAGTTGGGGTGGTATTGTATCGGACGGTAATCACTTGTCCGTGCAACTATCTCTTGCCGCTTCTTGTGCGCTAACACAGGGAGCGGTTTTATTTATTACCTATCATCAATTGTATACTTTCCTTTTTCTGCCGCCCGCCATGTGCGAGCGGCTGTTTTTAATTTTATGATTCATTCAACATAAAGGGCTATCGTTCTACACGTAGAACGATTAAGTGTTTTCGTTCTACCTATCGAACGAAAATCAATATTTCCACATAAAAATACATTCTTTATAGTACATAGTGAATCAAGAAAAATATGGTAAAGTATTATTGCGTACAAAAGAAAATAATGCAGACACTATCCACGAGGTGTTTGTATGAAAATCTATATCAACGAGATACGAAAAGAAAAAGGCATTTCCTTGTCCGAGTTGTCCCGACGCTGCGGAGTATCAAAGTCAACTCTCTTTTATATTGAGAGGGGAGCAACCGACCCAAAAATCGGAACGCTCTGCAAGATTGCTGAAGCCTTGAATGTGCCTGTTATTTGCCTGTTCTCATGTGATTAACAAATGTATGATATAGAAAATTAAGCAAAGGAGGTAATATTATGTCGGCAGTAAAGGAAAAACAGGACATCGGAGTGATGAGCGAACAACAGGAAAAGGCAACAGACGCATGGGAAAACCTTATAAACTACATAACAAGTTTGAATATGTCTAAACGCGAACTTGGTAAATTGCTTATCTCACTTGACATCACTTTCAACGATAGCTTTTACAACACTGTGAATCAACTCGATTTTTTCAGCACTAAGTGAATTCCTAGAAACGCCCCATGATTTTAATAACGAATCTAGTCCACCCTCGACATCGTCGCGGGTGGCTTTCTCGTTTGGATTAGTAATATCGTCAAGGTCATCTTGCCAAAGAAAATTAGCGTCCACATCTAATGCGTTCATTAACATTTTAGTTATTGCCATGCTTGGTTCACTTTTTCCACTCTCGTAACCAGAAACGGTGGCTTTCTTAACACCTATAAGTTCGCCTAAATCAGTTTGAGTATATCCTTTTGCTTTTCTCGCTTCTTTAATTCTATTGCAAAATGCCATATTAGCACCCCCTGTTTACTATTACAATACAACATTATCATTGACTTGTCAATATAAAAAGTTTAAGTTTTTCATACTT
>JALQSN010000592.1:0-31195 GCA_023690525.1 Holotrichia oblita | reverse complement strand
CAATGGTAGCAAATGCAAACGATCCTGAAGAAATAGAAAGTTTTGGGGAAGAATACATCGAATTTTTACGAGAATATTTTGAATTAGAAAATGGAATACCATCACATGACACGATAGAACGAGTATTTGCCATGATAGCACCTGAATACCTAACCCAAATAAATTGGAAAAGGAAAACCTCAAAAACAAAAAAGTGATATCATCAACGGAAAAAGAGGTTTTCCGAATGCTAATAACTGAAACTTACAAAGAAGACATATACGGAACAATATCCTTCTATGACAGAATTATAATTAACGGGACAGCTGGGAAATTTGGGTATGCCGGAGGAATGACTTCTTTTTTTTATGAAAAATGGTATCGAATATTTGATTTTGCCAATGTATTCAAGCCGGTAACGGAATTCATAAAAGAAAACGCGGAAAGGATCGCAACCGAAAATGGCATTACTATAGAATATATCCGAAAATCAGGAGCATTCCGGAAAGACGACAGAATAGCGGATATTGTAGCGGAACGCGGTTCACAAGAAGGCTTAGTACATATTTTTTCAGCAATACTTTTCTCTAAACGATAAGTAAATAATAAGAAAGTATTGACGGTACAATTTTTTTGCTTGATAATATTAAATGTTTTGATAATTTTAGAGTTAAGGTTCTGGCGAAAGGTTGAGCAATGTGATAAAAAAAGAAAATACAGACGCTTTGGTGAGGAAAGAATGCGACTTAAGCATTATTGTTCCTTGCTTGAATGAGGCTGAAAATGTCGAACAAATTATTACCAATATATTGCATGTAGTCGACAAAATACCCAATTGCGTGAGCGAGATAATTGTAGTTGACGACCAGAGTGAAGATAATACTTATGATGTGACTAAAAGATTTATCAAAGAAAATAACGTAGAAGACAGAGTGCATTTAATACGGCGCAATTTAAAAAGAAGGGGTTACGGTGCAGTTGTCCGGCATGGAATAGCACACGCACACGGCAGATATGCTATTTTCGTTTCTGCCGATATGGTTGATCCCATAGAGCATTTACCGGTTTTTTACAGAATGATGGATAAAGGGGCTGATTTAGTTCAGTGTTCTCGCTATCAAAATTCCGGTGATACTGACACAATCCCTTTTATTTATAAGTTTTGGCAATTTTTTTACAGAAGGCTTGTAAGACTGATACTCGGCACAGATCTGACCGATACGACATATGCGTTCAAAATGTTCAGGCGCACAGATTTGCTAGCAGTAGGTCTTACGCAGAACCGTTTTAGCATAAGCCCTGAAATCACCTTTAAAGTATTATTATCTGGAGGAAAAGTAAGATCATTTGCTGCTCCGCAAGGAAGCAGAGTTTTTGGCGTTTCCAAATTCAAATTCACAAAAGAAGCGTTTGGATACAGCTACGTGCTCTTACGAGCATTGTTACATAGAATGGGGGTTGTCTTTTGGTTTTAGGCATATCAAGCTTTTTTAAAAAACTGAAAAGCAAAGCGGCTGCCTTAACTGACAGACGCTCGTGTTTTATAGAAATTTCCATATCCATATTATGCGGGTTTCTTTTGGTTGTGACGGCGTTCCCAGAAGTGGCTTTTCTTGGTGCTAATATACGTTCCAACGATCTTATATGGAATAGTAATTTAACTACTTATAATAAAGATGATGCGGTTAATATTTTACCAACAAGTCCTCATCGAGAGTTTTGGCATTCCTATTTTGACCGGGGCGGATCTTGGATTCAATCCGAGCCTGGTTCAGAGTTTGTACTTAAAAGTATCCAAGGCGATGAATCATTGTATTGGAATCCTTACTCTGCTGCTGGAGCGATAGGACCGGAGACGCTTGTTGATAATAAGTTTGCTGTTATTAACTGGATTTACACCTTATTCGGAGGCGGACAGCGAATTTACAGTTTGATATTTTTAGCCAGTGTGTGGTTGGCGGCTTCATGTATGCATCGTTTTTTGCGTGGCGTATGTAGTTTATCACAGATGGCGGCATGGTCTGGAGCTGCTTTTTATATTTTAAATGGTTTTAGTATAGCCAATGTTGGCTCTAATGTGGCTTGGAGTTTCTATTTTGTACCTCCTGTGTTACTTGCCTGCGGTAGATTATTTGAGCGTCCGAATCCACGTCGGTTAATTTTAACTGCTATTGCTATTGCCTGTGTCATGAGTTTCACTTTTATGCCCACTACCGTAATAAATCTATTAACAGTCGCAGTCATTGTTTTGTGCTTTCTTTTTTCGCAAGCTGATAACAAAGAAAAGATTAAAGGGTTGTTAAGTATTTTTATTGCTGGTGTTCTCGCCTTTTGCTTGGTGTCAGCCTTATATTTACCCATTGCCGAGAATCTTTTATTTGATTCTTCTGAATTAGATTCGTATGCCCTTAGAACTCGGATACCTGCACATTGGACTTCCTTTTTAAGTCTTTTTTCCAGTTCACATTTTTATGAATCATATCAAGCGTTTTATCAACCCGAATATTCCGCTTATCATGTTTATCATCATAATTCTATCCCCAAACTATTTGACCTTACCCTCGGTTATCATATCGGTATAACAGCCGCTTTTTTCTCTGGATTTGCTTTGGTCACCAAGAACCAAACAAAACTACATCGGTTATTGATATGTGGCAGTTTTACACTAATGATTCTTTCCCTTGCGTGCATTTTTGGTTTGCCAGGTTATATTTGGCTTTTTGAGAAAATACCTATAATCGGCAATTTTGGTTCTCAGTATATATGGCCGTCAGTGATGATCCCCTGCACTCTTCTTGTTGCTTTTGGCTTAAATAATCTCGTCGTCCAAAAAGTAACTCGGCGATCATTAGTTGTCGTATTAACTGTTATTTGGATAGTTGTATTGAATTTATGCCATTGGGTTTATATTGTCGGAAAGCTGGATCCGCAGTGGAGTTTGCACCAAATACAAATTTATAATTTAATGGCAATTGAATTTTTCATGGTTATTACAACGATCTTGATTGTATTCATGTTCTATGTAAAAAAGGTCTTATGGAAAAAGGTTTTAAGTTGGTCTCTCTTTTTACTCCTATCGGTAAACCTTATTTCTGAATTTAAGTCAGTATACTTTGTACTACCGGATTTTTTTGAAGAAGAAAGACCGGAATTACAATTTTTAGATGAGAACGCTGATCTTTATCGCATTTTCGGAATCGGTATTACCGTACCTGTTCATCCTGAAAGAGGAGCGGCCTGGGGGCTTTATTTAATCGGAAGTACCAATATGTCAATTATTCCGGAATATAAAGATTTTTATACCGATAATATCGAATTAGACCCCAGTCAGCGTTTTTCAGTGTTTTTAACAGCCGAGGTTGCTAAGGACACACCTGAATTGAATAAAATCAATACTTTTGCGCTTGATTTAACAGGAGTTAAATATATTGTTTTACCAGATTCTTATCTTAATTATGCCACATATTGGGAGGAACAAGGCTTTGTTGAAGCAGCTTATTTTCCTTCGTCAAAGGTCAAAATATTTGAAAATCCGAATGTTTGGCCGAGAGCTTTTTGGTTGCCTCCCGAATATTTATCTGTTGAAAGCGGTAGTTTACTCACTCCAGAATTACGAAATGTGATAAGCACAGTTAATATCGACGAATATCACCACGCAAATTTAACAATGCAAGGAAACGCCGAGCGTGACGGAATTGTGGTGTTAACCGATAACTGGCATCGCAACTGGACGGCTATGGTGAACGGGGAGAAAGCGGAAATAATCAAAGTACACAAAACATTCCGCGGGGTATCAGTTCCAGCGGGTGATTTTGAGATAACGATGCAATACAGTCCAAGTACTCTTGGGTTTGCCTTGGTTCTTACCGTCCTGGGCTTTGTTATTTGTTTACTTGGATTATTCATGCCAAATCGAGTTTGGTTGAAAATGCTAAAAAACTCTTAAAACAAAGCTAAATTAACTATTTGAATTTGAGATTTCAGTAATGTTTACCTTAATCAAATCATTAATTATTAAATTCCGAAGTTTTATAACCTACTCCATTGTGGGTGTGGTAAATACCTCCATTGACTTCTCGGTTTTTACTATTCTGTGTTTTTTTAATATCAATATAATTGTGGTTCAGGCGGCAGCATACGCATCGGGTCTTATCAGCAGCTTTTTACTCAACAAGTATGTTACCTTTAAAAACACAGACAAAAGTTTACTTCAAACGATTTTATTTCTACTTTTAAACGGCTTTACAATGCTAACCAGTATGGTCGCAATTTATTTTTTCCATGAGGTCGCAGGAATACATGAATATATAGTAAAAGTGCTTTTAAATTATTCAGGTTTCCGATATATTGTCTTCGCTGAACGAAAAAATAAGAACCTCTATCGCTGCCGGAGCCGCTGAAAATCCAACAGTAGAAGCGGACTAATCTTATTCCCTTGAAGGGTACAAACATAAACGCGGCTTTGGTAATGGAAATAGGCAGGTTGATATATCACTATCTGAACACTTTGCTAAAAAAGCCATGAACAGTCAGAAATGAACAGAACCCGTAAGAATGGACATTGCAAGAAAAGCACCTCCTATTGTAGCATAACCCTATGATAGGAGGTATTTAAATGGCAGGAAAAAAAGGAATGAAATATTATCCAGAAATAATACAAGAAGAACTCAAGCAGAAACAAAAATCTGGAAAATCAGTAAGCGATTTAAGCAAAGAATACGGTATTAGCCGCTATGCAATCCAAAGCTGGTGCGGATTATGACTGAAATTTGTCCATTTCATTCCGGTTGGGTGTTTGTCTTTAAGCGCAATCATTCGCTCGTAGACGGCTTTTTCTGATAGGTCGAGCTGTAGTCCTTTTCGTCCACAAAAACGCTTACGCACGTTATAAACATGGTTAAAACGAGCATGAATGCGGTTAATGTCTTTTTCATTGGTATCACTCTTTTCCGGCGTTAGCCTGTTTTTTTAACACCCTTTAAGCTTTTGGCAAGGTGTGATAAATTGATAAGCTATGAACCGTTCTGGGAAACCTTAAAGGCGAAAAAAGTATCTACATACGCTTTGAGGGCGAAGCACCACATATCTCCCAATACGCTAACCCGGATGAAAAACAAGGATTATTTGAGTTTGAGAACGATTGATCATTTATGTAAGATATTGGGCTGTAGGTTGGAGGAGATAGTTGTTTATATACCGGAATAAGCCCACAAAAAAAAGCAATACAGGTCGTGTATTGCCGTATCTGCTGATTAGTGTATTGGTTTTGTCTTTTAGCGCCCGAGTGTCAGTTTATCTTTTGATTTTGGTTTTTTTGTTTTTGGTCGGCAAAGCCGCCTAGAATCGGCTCTGTCGGGTAGTCTTTTCCTTTTTGCGGTAAAAAAAACGAAAAGTTTGGATATGGAAAGCCTTTTGTCGGGCTACTCGTCAACTTGTCGACTGGGAATGTGGCGATAGGAGCGATGATACATTCAGAAAAATGTATGAACGACTGAAACGTTTCGACATTAAGGTCTCCTTTGCCGACCATTGGGAAACCTATTTAAATTTAATACCGGCCGAGTTGCTCGTTCAAACCAAAGCCCAAATCCATATTGATTGAGAGCAGTAATTTTGCTCAAATACATTGGATTGCAAGATTTATCAGAAAAACTTGCGTTGTTTCACGAAGCGTCCATATGATTGAGTCGTTTGTCGCTTTCTTTGCGAAATTTAGGGTGAATGGTTCTCCTCACGATATATTGTTATCATTCTAGTTTTTCCACTCCCTTATCCCAATCTTATAATAGCATTATTTTAAACATCATTATTTCATCTATCATTTGGCTGCCACCTATTTCGTAATCTACTTTTCGTAATCTACTTTTCGTAATCTACTTTTCGAATTCGTTTCAGTCTCCCCATTTTGATTTCCACCTTCTCCTAATATTATTAAGCATACTGATGCATTTGCGCACAAATTTGTGGCGCACACCACCCGGAGGACAGAAAACGTTTATGCTTTTTCGCAAAATACGATAGCTTCTTGAGGAGAGAATTCCATAGAGAGTCTGTTGGGTAACCGCGAGGGTTTCCTGGGTAACGGTGAGATTTTTCTGTATAATATATAGATTCTGCTGCGTGTCGGCTAGATTCTGCTGCGTATCGGATAGATCCCGCTGCGTATCGGATAGTTCCCGCTGCGTATCGGATAGATCCCGCTGCGTATCGGATAGTTCCCGCTGCGTATCGGATAGATCCCGCTGCGTATCGGATAGTTCCCGCTGCGTATCGGATAGTTCTCGCTGCGTATCGGATAGTTCTCGCTGCGTATCGGATAGTTCCCGCTGCGTATCGGATAGATCCCGCTGCGTGTCGAATAGATTCTGCTGCGTGTCCGATAGTTCCCGCTGCCTGTCGATTAGATCCCGCTGCGTGTCGATTAGCTCCCGCTGCGTATCGGATAGATTTTGCTGTGTGTCGGATAGATTCTGCTGTGTGTCGGATAGATTCTGCTGCGTGTCGGATAGATCCCGCTGCGTGTCGGATAGATTCTGCTGCGTGTCGGATAGATTCTGCTGCGTGTCGGATAGATTCTGCTGCGTGTCGGATAGATTCTGCTGCGTGTCGGATAGATTCTGCTGCGTGTCGATTAGATCCTGTCGTGTAGTATATAGTTGGCCATTAACTACCTCAAGCTGCTGTCTATACGAAACCGTATACATGTTATAATCGATATTTTCAATGGCTTTATAATTTCTAACTAACTTTAATAGGCGTTCACATGATTTGCCATCATGATGTGTGTGCAGTATATCCCTTGTCAGCCTTCGATTCTCTTGATAATGATGTGGATAGTCAAACGCCTCGGTAATTGAATCCATGAACTCTTTAAACGTATACGACCTGCTTCCGGGAAACAATATAGTCTCATCATCAATAATAAATTGAATACGCCTCGCCATATACTCAAACTCGTTATGCAGATAAACTATGGGCTTATCTATCAGGAGATACTCAAACGCTGTAGATGACGCATCAGAAATCATGAAATCAAATGCGTTATAAATATGATGAAGCGTCTTCCCGAAAAATGAATTGGAATGTATCAAATAGCAATGCTTGGGTAAAGTCGGTAGTGGATTGCTTTTGAAATAAAATTCGTCAAACGGATGCATTTTAAATATAACAGCGGCATTATAAGACTCAAGGTGTTTCTCAAAATGATCTTGATTAAAATCATTCAAGTTAAAAATATTCTGGGAATATTTACCTATGCTCATGCCAAAATCAAGTCCGGCTTTAGGACCAGGCGTATATAATATTAGTCTTCTATATTCCTTCAATTTCGGAAATTGAGAAACGAGAATGTCCTTACCATTACCAGTAAAAATAGCGTCAGTTCTAGGAACACCTGTGACAAATATTTTTCTAGCGTCCACCCCGAACTGGGCGGCCGTTGCTGTCTTTGTAAAAAAAGATGACGCTGTAAAAATACCACCTTCAGCACCATTGTACTTGTGAAAGTACAGCGTATTATTAAATTGTTCTGGCCATTCGTCTGCTAAGAATACATCTCTGCTAAAATGTGTTGCTGCTGAGCAGTGTATTATTAGCTGTCCTTCGTAAGGTTCCCAAAAGGTTGGTAGCCTGCCATCTAAAACAACATATTTGGCAGTCGATAAAAACTTATCCACAGTTCCATAATCGACAGTGGTACAGCACAAAATACCGGCGTCAGACAGTCTTTGGCGCATATCATCCGTGGCCACAATCCATGCGGTTTTATAATCGGTATTTTTAGTAATATACTCCCAAAACACTAGAGGACTATTTGTAAACTGCTCCTCGCTCCTGAAAACAATCAGGTTATCATCTAATATCGCATTTTTTTGTGGACGCGAATAATAATACATAAGCCCTCCTTTTATATAATGCCAAATCATTTGACCTTAATTCTTCAACACAATTGAAGCTCTGATTAAAATATCATTTTGATCGGCAACAATATCACTGTCATCAAACGGCGGCGCGACATCTTTTGTCCACTCAGGAAAATCATCATATTTCATATCAATCAAGCCAAAATGGTATTTCAACCAAGAAAGATAACGTCGGCTCTTTCGAATTTCTTTTACAGAGAATTTTTTTGTCTACCCCATCTATTGCATAATTGACTAGCCAAGTGCAAAGACGATTTATGTCGGTGAAGATCGTAGTATAGACGACTAAAAAAAGTTGAAAGCTGAAAGCATCGTATTGCGGATGATGCAATAAGTAATTGTTGTCGGTTGTTGTTCATGCTACGAATATTCATGGCACAAAAGCCGGTGGTATTATATATCGAACGCTCAGCATACGATGATCATTCCCCATAAAACATATACGCCGTTGTGTTACTTTTCTTATATTGATTCATTATAACGTCTTAGGGTTTAGTTTATATCTGTTAATTTATGCCTTATTGCATTGCCTTTTTGATACTCTTTTATACACTCATATATTTGTATTATTATTCTTTCTATTTTCTTTTCCCCTGCTATTGGGGATTTTGTCTCGTTTTTATTTATTCTTTAACCTCTCGCACGATTTCCCTATAATATGTTCTTTTTTTGTAATCGTCTTAAACATGGTCAGAAGAGGAATTAATTACCGCCCATTTAAGCCATACTCGTCTTGGAGTGATTAATCCTATAAAACATATGGTAAACCCTATACAGTTAGGGATAAAGCAAAGCTAAGGGTACTCTGTCTGTAGCTTATGGTTATCTCAAAATCTCCCTCCGAAACGGATATCCCGCGGAATATTTCGTGTACTTTGAGTATCTCGACCCTTTTCCCCGTTAAGCTCTGCTATCCAGTTATGATACCAGTTATCGGTCAGTACCACTATTCCATCGCGCTCAGCGATTCCTTGAAGCGTCAAATTCGCGTGATGATAGTCGCTGATATTTACTTCGGTTAATACGCTCTAAGCGTTTTTTATACTGGTTCTTATTTTTTCGTTCGGCGAATACAATACATCTGAACCCTGAATAATTTAAAAGCATTACGATAGGCGTAATCAAAAAAAATTTTACTATATATTCTTGTATTCCTATGACCTTATAGAAAAAATACATTGCCACCATACTGGTCAGCATTGTAACGCCGTTTACAAGTAGAAATAAAATCGTTTGAATAAAACTTTTAGCGGTGTTTTTGAAAGTAACATATTTGTTAAGAAAAAAGCTGCTGACAAGCCCTGATGCGTACGCTACCGCCTGAGCCACAATTATATCGGTGTTAAAAAAAATAAGAACAGTAAAAACCAAGAAGTCAATTGAGGTATTTACCACGCCCACAATGGAGTAGGTTATAAAACTTTGAAATTTAATAATTAATGACTTGAATAAGGCAACCATTACTGAAATTCTCCAATATATAAATAGTTGTTTAGAAATTTGTATTTTGTGTGTTTTTTAGCATTTTCAACCAAGCTTGCTTTGGCATGAACAGTCTAAGTAAACAAGCAACTAAGCCCAAGACGGTAAGAAACAAGGCAAAGCCAAGCGTACTCGGACTGTATTGCATCGTCACCTCAAAATCACCCACCGGAACTGATACACCGCGGAACGTTTCGTGTACTTTGATTATTTGCGCTTTTTCTCCATTCACCATAGCTGTCCAGTTGCGGTGCCAGTTATCGGTTAACACCACAATTCCATCACGCTCGGAATTTCCTTGTATTGTTAAATTCGCGTGGTGATATTCGTTGATATTAACTTCACTTAGTACATTCCGTAATTCGGACGTGAGCAATCTACCGCTTTCAACGGATAAGTATTCTGATGGCAACCGAAATGCTCTCGGCCAAACATTTAGATTTTCAAATATTTCGACCTTTGACGAAGGGAAATGAGCCGCTTCAACATAGCCTTGTTCCTCCCAATACGCGGCATAATTAAGATAAGAATCCGGTATAAGAACATATTTAACTCCCGTTATATCAAGAGCGAAAGTATTTTTTCTGTCCGTGTTTGATGTTTTTGTATAAGCTTCGGTTGAAATGTTCCATATCCTGCCCCTTGGCGCCGACAACTTTACTTCGCCCCACTAGGATTTCAATGTTTTTGTATTGAACCCATTCTGGCTGTTCCAGTGTCCCATCAAATAATTCTTTCAGTATGGCTGTTACATCTGACGGCGTCTTACATTCGCTGCTGATCGCTTTCGCCAGTTCTTGTTTCTCTTTGCTCAATCGTGTCATTTCATTCTCTCCTTTTCTTTGGAGATTATTACTATTTACACGGTTGAATATACATCCTCCTGTGAAAGTTAAGCCCGGTCGTAAATTCAATCGTACCCCCCTTGCAAAAACAAATTTTGCGATAGACTTAAACGGGTTCTACTTTAAGTTGACGACATTGATTCCAGATCTATTGCCTACATACTTATTGGTGTAGGTATTCCTGCCGTTTTATTTCTTTATATTTATAATAAATCTAAGGATTACTTTTGCGGGTGTATTTACGCCTGTATGTGCTTATATTACATCTCTTATAAACGCGAATCAAGAGTAGAAATAAACTTTTCATAATAAAAAAACGGCGAAACATGTGATAAATTGGGGGTATGTGTAAAGATACCCAATTAATCAAAATGTATTGCGCCGTTTGTCATCATTATGATAGCGCATTAGTAGCTCGAGCTCAACGCTGCATCAACAATTTCTGTACCAAATTTACCGACGAGGAGTGTATAGCAACATACCTCTGGGGGATTTATAACCAGAAATTCGAAGTAAAAGCATGCTACGAGTTCATAAAAGATTACTATGGTGATTGGTTTCCCCATTTGCCAAGTTACCAGGCTTACAACAACCGAATATGCTTTTTGGCTGATGCATTCAAAGAACTTGCAAGCATCTTGCTCCGCGGTCTTGTTTTAGATGCAGATCACAGTGACTTTGTAATTCTTTGTAATTGATTCTTTACCCATCGTTGTAGCTGGCTTAAAGCGTTCAGGCAGAGCAAAGACAGCAAACGAACTGTACAACACAGGTTATTGTACTCTAAAGATATGTGGTACTACGGCGTAGAGCCTCATACGCTTGCCAAATACAATTACAAAGCACTTCCGACTCCGGCCTTAATTACTGTTTCAAAAGCTTCGGAGCATGACCTTCCTATTTCAAAATAGCTGCTTGATGACATAAGGGATATTTGGGTTTTTGGAGACACGGCTTTTGCTGATAAAGAGTGGCAAGCCTATATGTTGGCAGAAAACAATGTTGAAACACTTACGCCAATTAAGCGTAATAACGGGCAGAAAAAACTATCATTTTGGGATGGTTTGTACTCTTCTGCCATTTCCGGCATCAAACAGGCTATTAAATCGTTCAATAATTGGATTATCCAAAAAACCAACATTCAAAGGGCTTCTAAACTTCGCCCAACGACTGGCTTGACTTCCTTTATTTTTGCACGCATTGTTTCCGCTTGTTTTTGTTTTAACTCTTGATGCGCGTTGATAATTATAAGAGAAGGCGTAAAGGCAAGGCGCTTTAATATATCGATTTTAAGAAATTGGGGACGTCCTTCTTCGCTTACAGACAGGCCAACAATGACTTTGGTCTTTGCAGTACCGCGCCCACGTTTACCGCCTCATCAGGTGCTCCGAAAAATCATCATCAATTTCAACAATACCAGAGAGCATGTAATCCCAGTCTCGCTCCATCATTGTGGTACGTATACGGTGAAGGAGATACCAAACTGCTTTATAACCGACACCCAATTCTTTCTTGAGAGCCAGAGCTGAATGCTCGCGACACGCTTCTCCATTGTTAAATTTTTCTTTAAATTCAAAAAAGCTGATCGCTCCTATTTTGCCATTTAGATCGACCCCCTTTTTCTGTATTTTATCACGATTTCAGAGGGCGTTCAATTCATGCTGAGTAAAATGTATAATCATTTATTTTAAATGCCTCTGTATAGCGTCATATTCGCCATCTACACCGTTTCATATGATTAGGAATAACTTTATACCCTTTACCCCTTGAAACATCACTACGGGCCAGATATGACGCATCAGACACATTTTACCATACAACGCCGTCTGCCCTTACTTGATTTGTATAGTGTGCGTCCATTTCTAAATATGTATTATAAAGCATATTCCTCATATACGGTATTTTATAGGTTATTTTGTGGTGCTGTCCTTTATATTGGTCTATGGCGTGTTGTATGTGTTCATGCTTTATTCTCATTAAAACGCTTTTAACAACACTTATAGGCTTTGTTTCCTTGTTCTTTCCGTTGCTTATCGTTACCATAACGCTGTTATCCGTTAGCATGGTATCAACCATACAAGCGACAAAATTATTTACTAACTCAATATCCCTTCCGTCCTGCCGGAAATAATTGTATGAAATATTCTCTTGAATTGCTTTTTCGATTGTGCTAAAATCATTTAAAGAAGATTGAGTATTTTCTGAAGGGCTTTGTAATCCTGTGCTTTGGTCGGCGGCAGGTTGCAGAAGTCCTTTTTTCATTTCAAGAATTTTCGTTTGCTGTATGTCATTGTCAAGTGTCTTTGTCTTGTCTGTTCTTTCTGTAGTGGTCGTGGGTAATTCTGTGGTGTTGTCTGATTTTGGACTTTGACTTGACTCAATATCACTATGATAAATATTTTTAAAATCATTATTACTTGTGTGTGATTTTGTAATTTCTTGACGTGTGATGTCCACATTGTTAGAAATGTGATTTTCACATTCCCTTGAAGTGTGATTTTCACCTTTCCTGCATTTTAGCGATGTTGAGTAGTTTTTTACATAAATTAAATCGGGTTTATTTAAGCCTTGGCGTTTCCTTTCGATTAAGCCAACGCCTTTGCCTGTGTCTAATTCCTGTAATAATTTTGTTACTTTTTGATTGCCACAGTTAATATCTTCCATAATCTCTTTGACGGTGTAAATAATATAAACACGTCCTTCGTTATCACGCCAGCCATTTCTGGAAGATAGACTTGTGCGGTTTAACAATAAGCCATAGAGTAATTTAGAATCGCCAGATAAATTTTTAAATATCGGGTCTTTGATTAACATTAAAGGTATCTGAATGTGTAAGTATTGATCATGTTCGTTTCCATAGAAATAATCAAACATTGTTTTCCCTCTTTTCTTTTATCATAATTGTAATTGGTATTCCTCTAACATTTGTGAAACTAAGTCAACACGCCTTTTCCCTATAATAGTTCTTACGCTACGGTTAATGTCCTTCCCATTGTTTTCAAGCAATTTATTGTGTCGTGCAACATAGCGAACATATTCTCTTAATACGTGTTCACTTTCGTTCCCTGTCCAATAAGCGTCACATATTTTTTTTAATTCATAGCTTAATGAACGAACGCTTTTAGGATTTTTTATATAATCGTCAATCAATATGATATCCCCCTTTCACTTGAAACGCATTTGAAATAATCATAACATTATCAAAACAATTTTGCAAAGAAGGTTTTCCCCAAAAATCCACACGAGCGGACGCTCGCCACAGTGAACGAAACTGGGAGAATATGGCAATACTTTGAATAACGGCAACAAGTTCGACTTTTTTTGGGATTCGAACTCGTACCAAAAATTGAGATGCGCTTTTGAGACGTGCCACGTATTGTTTATGCCGCGCAAGGGGCAAAAGGACGCATAGTAAAATGTGACAAAAGCAAAAGCGCGCGCCGTAATTCGAAGGAGGCATATGTTATGCAGGTTTTATACGGTGTTTGTTGTGGCTTGGATGTACACAAAAAAGAAATTACAGCAGCTTTGATGACAGGAGTAGACGAGGTTGTTGTAAAGAAGTTCGGAACTACGACTAGCGCACTTCGCACAATGGTAGGTTGGCTAAAAGATGCTGGCTGTGAACAGGTAGCAATGGAAAGTACAGGAGTATATTGGAAGCCGGTATACAACATATTTGAACTGGAAAGGATTCCGGCAATGGTTGTAAACGCAGCCCATATGAAAGCAATACCCGGTCGCAAAACGGACGTGGACGATGCCGAGTGGATAGCGGATTTATTACGTCATGGTCTTTTGCAGGCAAGTTTTATCCCCGAAAAAGATCAGCGTGAATACCGTGAGTTAGTGCGCTATCGCAGTTCCCGGACAGAAGAGCGGGCAAGGGAAATAAACCGGCTGCAGAAGATGCTCGAAGGCATGAACATTAAGTTAGGCGATTTTGTTTCAGACATAACAGGCAAAAGTGCAGGTAAACTTCTTGGTCTGACACTTTCCAATGATGAGTTAAGTGATGAGCAGATAGTGAAAGCATCCCACGGCAACCTTAAAGCCACCATTGACGAACTGAAAGAATCCTTGTCCGGTATCATTACTCCATTGCAACGCGAACTTGTGTCAATTGTGTTGGATGTCATTGCGGAGCAGACTCGGCAGATAGCAAAAGTAGAGCTATTAATCAGAAAATATACCAAAGAAGCATATGAAGAAGCCTCAAAAAAGCTGGAAGTTGTACCTGGAATCGGCACAAAAAGCGCTCAGGCCATTATTGCAGAAATCGGTATCGACATGAGCCGCTTTCCCACGGCAAACCACCTGTGCGCATGGGCGGGTGTAGTTCCCGGTAACAATGAAAGCGCAGGCAAGCGTAAAAATGCAAAATCACGAAAGGGCAACAAGCATTTAAAAAAAACGCTGACTCAATGCGCAACATCAGCGATCAAGAATAAAAACAGTTTCTTTCATGCTCAGCATCAACGTCTGATTGTACGCAAAGGCAGCAATAAAGCTACTATTGCTGTTGCCCATACTATGCTCATTGCTATATACCACATACTTTCCGGCAGTGAATTTAAAGACCTTGGAGCTGATTATTACACGCATTTCAATAGGGATAAAAAAATCCAATCCCATTTGAAACAATTGCAAAAATTAGGTTGGACTCCTCCTGAAACAGAAACCGCCTAACATCAACACTTTATGACAATATCCGCAATTTCATTTTGGATATTTACATATGGGGGAGTCTTTTGCGCCTTTCAGGGCAAAAAAAGATGTTTCATAGTAAAATAGTCAAGCTCCGGCATAATTCGGACTTGACTATTTTTTTTCTGAATAAGCTTGTAAAAAAATTTCCTTTGGTGGCTATGGAGGTGCGTCTGTCTTATCCATAACAATATTGTCGCTGATTAGTTTTATAACCAATGTCGTCAACTTAACACTACAACGAACACAAAAAGAATGATAAACTAAAACAAAAAGCAAAGCAGGCGAAGAAATGCTGAGTAGTAAAAACCCGTACAATACAGAGATACCCAAGATTGAAGAATTACAAAAAATCACAGAAAGCGAAATAAAGGAACAGCTACAGCAATATCGCAACAATTTTGCAACTCTATAATTGCTTACTGCTTTTGCTTCATATTCCAACATTTTCTTATTTATCTAGTCTCATTTTTTTTGATGCGTTTCTCCTGCCAGAGTAGTAACAAGTATTCAATGTTATCTTTTTAGAATATCAAACAATTCAAATGCCAATAATCCATGTAAATTCAAGGTTTGTTGGCATTTCGTTTTTTAAAGCTCTCAAACCCTCTCGAACCCCCGGCGTGTTTCTAGGAAAAACTATGACCTTTTGCTAAAAAGATATGATTTTATGTAAACGTTGGTAAACCAAGCAAACCATTGATTATACAATAAGCAAAAGATTTACTATTTACTTATTTCAGATGGGCTTCTCAAATGAATTTGCAATCTTAATGAGACGCTCTCTTATCAGCCCCTTATGTGTTCTTTGTACCATTTGTGTCTATTGCGCCATTTGTGTCTATTGTGTTTAATGTGTCTTTTGTGTCTTTTTCACTATGATTCTTTTCTTTAATGGCTTTCGCCGTTTCGATTTTCGCCGCTTCGTAGAAGGCTTTTATATCATCGCCTGATATCTTCCAGCCTTTCCCCAGCCGCGCGCCCTTTAGCTTGCCGGACAATAAGTACCGCTCCACCGTCTTGTGGTTAACTCCCAAAATGGCGGCGGTTTCCTTTTTGGTGTAATATTTCTGCTCCATTGTTATCATGGCTCCTTTTGCTTAATAAGTGTACAATGGGTCTTATATGTCCTCTGTGCCTTTTGTTCTTTTGGCGTTCATATCTGCTTGGATAAGGTCATTCAAATATTCGGTAATGCTCTTGTGGGCCTTCCAGCTCTCATGCTCAAGATAATCTCTATATTCAGCCCGTAACCGGAGGTTGATTCTGTATTGTGTATTTTGTGGTATTTGAGTCGTTTGTGTACTGTGTGTCGTTTGTGTACTGTGTGTCGTTTGTGTATCGGTAGCGGCTTCAGGCTGGGGAGCCTCGCTGAAAAAGCGGTCAATATTGGCGGTATTGTCCTTGAAGCTTTTTTTATTCATTGCCGGTGTCCCCCTTTATGTATTCATCAATGAAAAGGGAATAGTCTTGCGCCGGGTTACTCTTAGGTGCAGTCTGGAATAGGCTGGTCTGTTGCGTTTGGGCTTCTTTGACTGCCACGCCCTCACGGATAGTGGTCTTGAATGGTGCCGTTCCGATCTGCCCCGCCTTGTCCTCTATAACCTCTTTCAATTCTTTACTTAATATTGAACGCCCGCTAAACCTTGTTATAAGAAGCCCTGCAATCCTCAATGACGGATTACAATATTTTTTAACCTTAATCGTGGTGCTGTGGAGCTGACTTAGTCCCTGCAAGCTGTATATGTCCGCGCCCATCGGGATTATAACGTCGTCGCTGGCGGTTAATGCATTTATGGTGATGATACCTAGCGTCGGCGGTGTGTCTATGATTATGTAATCATACCTTTCTTTTAAAGGTTTTATAGCATCCTTTAAAAGATACTCGCGGCCTGTGTCTGTAAATTCAAGATCTGCCGCCGCTAATAATAAAGTGCTTGGGATAATGTCGCCCTGCACGGTGTGCTGTATCACCTCGAGCGGGGCAACCTGGCATTTAAGTACTTCATAAACTCCCGCTTTTTGGTCGTCCGCACCAATCGTATAAGATAGGTTGCCCTGTGGATCAGTGTCTATCGCGAGAGCTTTATACCCTTTATGTGTTAGGCCGGTAACGAGAGCATGGGCGGTCGTGGTTTTGCCGACGCCGCCCTTTTGATTAGAAATTGCTGTTACTCTTGCCATAGCTTTAGGCTCCTTTGTCTATTGGATTTCACGCAAGGTTATAGGCTTCTTTCAGCGTTTTCATGTCGAAAGCATAGTGCAAGCAACCTATAATCTTCTTCACTTCTTCGTCTGTTAATGGTCTGTAATCCTCGTTATCTTCGCTGTCGGCAATCTTGCTATAATGCTCAAGCGCGCATTTCAGGTAGCCGATAGTGGTATAATTATTCCAAATGGCTATGAACTTGACTCATGTAATCAAAATGCATTGTGCATATTTAAGATATATTGCTCGAAATTAATTATGAAGGCGGCATTTTGCGAGTGAGTAAGCTAGAATATTACCCCAAAAGCGTTCTGCTGAACATTTTATGCCAGGATATTTGTGCATCATTTTCTGGTCTGAGTCAAGTGCATAGCCATTTTATTCCATTCGTTGTGATTCATCTATCAAATACTCCTTTTTTATCAGCAATTAGGAGCGTCGTCCCGCTTGCGGCATGTATAGTTTTTATTCACGGTCATATATAGTCATATTGTACCGCATAATAGCTGCATAGTCAAAGTGAATAGCTGACATTATTCTGCATTATTCCCCTCAATAAACTTTTTGAAATTCTCTGATCAAATTAACCTCGTAGGATCTGGATTATGGATTGCAACTACTTACGTTGCCTCAACGCAGAACTCTAAATGATTTGATAAACAAAAATAATTATGGGGAGGCAATTAGTTATTTAAATATACATATTCTTGAAAGGACCTCTAACGTGATAGATGAAGCAGATGCCTATTACATAATTGCTTTGCTACAAACCTTAATGAAGGAACATAAACAAGCTGCAAAGAGTTTTAATACCGCGTTCACCATCACAAGGAAAACGGGCGCAAAATTAAAAAAGAGAAAGACAAAAGGATTCAAATTGAGAATAAGCTAGACAGCCTTCAAAAAGGATTTGAAGATGAAATTAATCAAATCAAAGTTGAGCTAGCCAATACGGTTAAAAAAGATACATACGGAGTTAGTTTTTTTAGAAGCAAAAACTAACTCCGTATGTATCTGAAAGACTTGATATGAAAGGCTTTGGAAGCAGGTACGGAGTTTGCATTTTAAAAAGTGCTTACTACTATGTACGGAGTTCGTAAAAAAATAATTAGACGAGGCAGGGCAGGAGCCGACGCAGGAATTGGATTAGGCAGCTTATTAAAAACTATATCAAAGATGGAATAATTTTCACAAAGCTGCCACCTGCAGGAGCTTGAAAACGAGGCGGCAATACTTTTATATTCCATATGAAAAAGGCAGCTTAAAGGCGGTTCAGAAGATGGAAAACCATATTAGCAATCAGACGGAATGTGGTCACATTTCGTCTTGGCAAGCAATGCTTGTCCGTTTATAATTTTTATTACAAATGGAAGTACAAAGGAGGTGCAAAGTGAGGTTGTGAAAACTATTCGGGAGCTAGCGGAAAGTCTTGGGATATCAAAGGAAAGCATATATAAAAAAATAAAATTTCAGTTGAAAGTTGAACTTAAAGACCATGTGTTCAAGGGGAACGGCGGCACACTCATAGATGAAATTGGGGAAAGTCTGATTTTGCAATCTTTACGCCGGGAAAGAGCGACGCAGGAAGATGAAACACAGGAAGAAAAAGACGCAGCTTCAACCGCTGATTCAAACTTAGAACAACAGAATATTGTAAATTCGCCACAAGTTGAAAGCGTTGATATTATCAGCATTTTAAGACAACAGATAGAGGAAAAAGACCGACATATTGTAAGTCTTATAAACTCGCGAGATGAACAAATGCATAACAAGGATTCGCAGATAGAACACTTGCTAAAGATAAACGAGCAACTCATCACCACGTTTCAGAATGAGCAAAAAATAAAAGTGGCCAGTGCTTTACAGTTATCCGGGTCTGGCAGCTCACCTGCCGATCAGGAAGCAGCTGCGCCGATGGGCAGCTCTAACGAGCAACCAGAATCACCAAAGAAAAGTTTCTGGGATAGGATACTTAAAAAAATAACGGACAAAATATGATAAGTGAGCAATAAAAGTAAATTGAAAACGTGTCATTTCCGTGTTATAACATCACTTGACAATGCGACAGGCCCCCCTGTCCGCCCAAAAATGGGAAACAGAAATGTGAAGCAGGAAGAGTATTTGAGTATACTCTTTTTTTGTTTGCCAAAAAACAGAAAGGAGGATAGTTATGGCGAAAAAATCAGGCAGTAATTTTGATGACCCTATCCCGCAGGTGGCTTTTGTTAAGTATCTGATGGATAACAGTGGACGCAAAATTGATGATGATTCTATTTATGAAATAATTGAAAGATTCGGCGCGGAAGTTATTATTAAACCCGCATTGGCCTTCATTAGCGGGTGAGGACGGATCTGTTCTTTTGCGTTCCTGATACGGAAAAATCATATCAAGACAAAATGTTATAACCGCTTAGACCGTCTGGAAACAAAGGCCGGTGTTGAGGCGGGGAAAATGCACCATCACGCCTTTAGACATCTGTACGCGAGGAATTTAAGCGAGGCCGGAATACAGACGGCTATCATCAAACAACTGCTCGGACACACGTTGGATGTCCCGGAGGGTTATTTGAGCATTTCGCGAGAATGTCTCGCTTAGAGCCTGTTTAGTATCTTACCAAATTAGCCCCATTTTGATATGATAAAGCAAAAAAAGGTATTGATAATATGAGAACAGCATATCCAAGCGATATAACACGCGAACAGTTTGAAGTAATACGGGGAACACTTGAAGGAGCAAAAAAAGAAGACACACCTGAGAGAATATGAATTATATGACATATTTTGTGCCGTACTCTATCGCAAACGCGAAGGTTGCCGTTGGCGTTCAACCCCTCACGATTTTCATAAATGGCAAAATTGTTATTACCACTACAATGGATGGCGGAAAGCAGAAGAGGGCGAGGAAAGCATTCTTGACCGTGTGATGAGGGAACTGGTTGAAAGTGAACGTATTGTAATGGTCGGGAATCAACGAAAACGACAATGATAATCATCGATTCTAAGAGCGTTAAGAATACTGATACCGCCGAGGAAAGAGGGTTTGATGCGGAAAAAAACTTCAGGCGTAAAATTGCATATAGCGGTGGATATTCTGGGCTCACCACACGCTATGTTAGTTACTACAGCTAATTTAACCGACAGAAATGGTACGCTGTCCATGATTGGCTATGACGCTCCAAACTTGTCAAGATGCCTAAAAGTCTTAGTTGATAGTGGTTACACCGGCCAAAATTTCGCAAATAAAGTCAAGGAATCAATCTGCGCAGAGGTTGAGGTTGTCAAGCGCAACGAACTGCACAAATTTACTGTCCTCCCCAAACGGTGGATTGTTGAACGCTCCTTTGGCTGGATTGAAGATTATCGTCTGTTATGGAAAAACTGCGAATACAAATACATAATACCCTACAAGCTGTCAAAATGGCGTTCATATCGTTGCTGTTGAGGAGATACTAAACAGGCTCTAAGACGTAAAGATATCCTCTCACTTGATTTAAATATATTGGAGTATACGGCCTAAGCTTAGACGACTTCAAGCTAAATTCCATCATAGTGACTTTTACCCTCCTTATCTATAACAAAGTTCCCAGAAAATTCCTTACACATAATTATGGGACCATAAAATCTAAAGATTTTTTGAAACCATCAAAGCTTAAAATCCAATAATTAATGTAAATTGATTTCCAAGGGCAATCATAATAATTATTCTATTATTACATCATCATAGTTTTCGCATCCTAATTTTTATCCGCACTAAAATTTCTGACTATTTCAAAATATCAAAATTTCATGCAATTGTTAATAACTACCTAATTATATATTTGTTTGCATAGGGTGTGCTTCTATTAACACAAAGAAATCATTCTGAAATGCCAGTTTTTGTATTTATTTAAAATTATATTTTGATTTTTAAATAAAAGTTTATCAGAGTTGTTAATCTCATACAAACAAACCGTTATAATAAGCTCATTAAACATTGAGGGGGGTAAGCATGAAGAACAAAGCAAATATGGGCCGGGTAATTACGAACGAAAATGCCGCAGACAAAACGCAAGTGGGATATGTGAGAGTATCGACCGTAGACCAGAACGAGGTCCGCCAGCTTGAAGCCTTTAATGATTTGGACTTGTATAAGATATTTATCGAAAAAATATCGGCAAAGGATACAAACAGGCCACTCCTTCAGCAAATGCTTGAATACGTAAGAGAAGGGGATACAATTTATATAAAGGATTTTTCACGGTTAGCGCGAAGTACAAAAGATTTACTTGATATAGTCGAGACGCTTAATGAACGCAAGGTAAAGCTTATAAGCTTGAAAGAAAATTTAGATACAAGCTCGGCAACAGGAAAACTGATGTTAACCATGATTGGAGCCATTAATACATTTGAACGAGAGTGTATGCTGGAGCGGCAGCGAGAAGGTATAGCGATTGCGAAAAATGAAGGGAAATATAAGGGCAGGAAAGAGATAGAGAAGCCTGCCAACTGGAATGAAGTGTACTGCCAATACATGAGCCGTCAGATAACAGCCAACAAAGCTATGAAGCTGCTCGATCTGAAGCGAAACACATTTTATAAACTCGTGAATGAATCTAAGGCTTAAAAAGAATCGCTCATGACGTAAAACACTACCAGTAGTATTTTACGTCATATGGTGATTATACTAATATACGAATGTGGAGAACAAAATGAGAAATGTTATGTTATGAGCATTTCAGGAAAAGCTTATGTGTGGCGGGGACATAAGCAGGAATCTGTGAAAAATATACTTCAGAACTTGCCGGAAGAAGATTGGTTTGAGGCGAGTTGCGGCGATATTTCAAAGGGGGCGCGTCTATACGACTGGCAAGCGATACCAATTAACCCAGGAACTACGCCAGGCTTCGAACGCACTCTACTTGTTAGGCGCAGCCAAAGCTCACCTGATCAATTACGTGCGTATATTTGTTTCTCGCTTGGTACTACGTCTAAACAAAAACTTGTAGAGGTTGCCGGATATCGTTGGACAGTTGAGACTTGTTTCAAAGAAAGCAAGTCGGAGATTGGGTTGGATCAATACGAAGTCCGTAGCTACGATGGATGGTATAAGCACATAACTTTTTCATGCATTGCATTAGCCTTTTTAACTACTCTTTCAAGTCATTCGTTAGATACAAAAAGTCTACAGGAACACACTCCTGCATCTAAAAGTCTTGACGACTTTAAAAAGGGGCGAAATCTGCTCGTGTAAGCAAGAGTGACATTCGTAAAATTGTAGATTTTTTCTACTGCTGTTCACATGCTTTTGCACAGTCATTTTCTCATTCGCTATACTGAATTGAATGGCGTCGCCAGCATCAAGCAATTGCTATGTGGTATCACTACCATAAATATTAATGTTTGCAACTGTAATACTTAATAGTATTTGAAGTTGATAAAGATGTAATAGCAGATAAAATAGGCTTATCACCAAAAAGCATAAAGAAATACAGTTGTCTGCTAAATACCGGTCAAACAGGTGAATTGCTCTCCATGAAAGGTAACTCGCGAAAAAGTGAACTTGAGGACTCTATCGGGTGTGATTTGCAACCATTTGTTGGAAAATGGTTGAATGATGGAGTATATTTGTCGCTCCGATATCCCTATTGCATATAATGCTGCCTTCCGCATTGTCATCATTTTCATGCACTTCCTAAGAGCCTGTTTGATATCTCCGTTCAGGCGTGTTTTTGGCGAACTTTCCATTCTGCTGTGTCAGCGCTTCCTTGCATAATGAAAAATTCGCTCAAAAATCCACCTAAAGCGAGATATTAAACAGGCTCTTAGTACATGCGCTTACTACAATTGTTTTTTTGCTCATCGCTATTTTAGTTTCCACACTAGACATTTTATCATAATAATTTCAGAGAGACATTATCACAGAATCAACACAATCGGTAAATTATAGTTTGACAAAACAAGGGGTGAATGCTACTCTGTATGCATATGTTAACTGTGCAAAAATCTAGTGGGTACGAGGGAAATCTATGGTCAGTGTGATTATGCCGGCATATAAAGCGTATTCTACTATTGGTGAGAGTATAGAGAGTGTGTTGGCTCAGACATATATTGATTGGGAGTTACTTGTCATCTGCGAGGATAAAGAGAGCTCGGAAGCAGCAAAGCAGTACGATGATGCTCGGATACGCATACTACAGAATGATCAGCGGCTTGGTGTGGCAAAGGCAAGGAACAGGGGAGTAGCGGAATCGAATGGCGACTGGCTTGCCTTTCTGGATGCTGATGATATCTGGAGGGTGGACAAGCTGGAAAAGCAGCTAGCTTTAGGGGCAGACATCAGCTTTACCGCAAGCGCGTTTATTGGGTATAATTACATTATGCGTGTTCCAAGTCAGTTGACTTACAATGAATTATTAAAACGCAACCTGATGAGTTGCTCAAGTGTTATGGTCAAGCGTGAAGCAATGGGTTCTTTCCCTGAAGTTGATAGACCAATACACGAAGACTATGTAATGTGGATGAAAATCGTCAAGACAATCGGCTTTGCTTGTGGAATAGATGAACCCATGCTTTGGTATAGACTCAATGGGGACAGTAAATCGAGCAGCAGGATTAGGTCAACTGTGATGATCTATAGTGCGTATCGCTATGTCGGTTATAGCGTTTTGAGTAGTGTTGTTATGACGGTGAGATATGCTGTATGGAGTATAAATAAAAGAAGAATGATATATGAGAGTTAAGAAGCTATATTTAACCTTAGAAATGTTGAATGCAGCTTCTAAGTGATCTTATGATATGATTGTTTAAAAATGTCGGGTTAGGCGGAAATATGATATGCTAACAAAAAGAAGAGTAGTGTTTATTACTTTTTTATTAATAAATGTTTATTTCAATGGATTAATATTTTTGCCGGAAAGCGTGATACCGGGAAATATACTGGCCGAAAAAATCGAAGCCCCGGCCGTGTACTATTCAAAGCTTTTTTTATTAGGGGTAAGCGCTGCTATTAACACCTCTATTTTGTTGATACTAATTTTTAAAAGAGAATTTGTCAAAAGGCAATTATCGCTGTTTAAGCGATACAGTCACCTCCTTATACTTATGGTTAAAAGGGATTTTGTAACAAAATACCGAAAAAGCATTCTTGGTGTGCTATGGTCCCTTCTTAACCCATTTCTTACCATGCTGGTTATGACGATGGTGTTTTCTTATCTGTTTAGAAGCGAAATAGAAAATTTTCCCGTTTATTTATTAAGCGGTCAGATTATTTTTATGTTCTTCAGTGAAGCTACTACGTCAGCCATGGGTTCAATTGTCAACGGTGGCAGCATAATAAAAAAAGTGTATGTTCCGAAATACATATTTCCGTTGTCTAAAGTTTTTTCATCTCTAGTTAACCTATTTTTCTCGTTTATAGCGTTTTTGATTGTGTTTATTGCAACGGGTGCTACATTCCAATGGACAATGCTACTTTTACCTATTCCGATTATTTATGTGTTTATATTTTCCATCGGCATTTCTATGTTGATATCGTCAATGGCGGTTTTTTTTCGCGACCTTTCGTATCTGTACGGTATTTTCATAACCCTCCTTTCTTTCATGACACCTTTATTTTACCCCATAGAGATTATTCCGGAAAAGTTTATCCCTATTTATTCTTTTAATCCCTTATACCATTTTGTAGATTATTTCCGAAGTCTTGTAATAAGCGGCGTGGTTCCTGGACTTTGGCAAAACATTGTTTGCATAGGAATATCTATGGCGGCGCTGTGTTTAGGCACATTTGTCTTTATGATTAAACAAGACAAATACTTATTGTATATATAAGGAGATAGTTATGGACGATATTGCTATTGAGGTCTCCGATGTCTCGATGATGTTTAATTTAAGCAAAGATAAAATAACAGGTCTAAAAGAATATGTTGTAAAAATGGCAAAAAGGCAGTTGTTTTATGAAAGTTTTTGGGCGCTTAAAAATGTAAGTTTCACTGTAAAAAAAGGGGAAGTTTTTGGGGTTATGGGTCTTAACGGCGCGGGTAAATCAACATTGCTTAAAATTATCGCCGGTGTTTTTAAGCCAACAAATGGAAATGTTCATGTCAACGGCATATTAGCCCCACTTTTGGATCTTGGGGCAGGATTTGATCATGAATTTTCAGCAAAAGATAACGTATACCTAAATGGTGCAATGTATGGATACTCCCCGAAATATATGCAGAAAATATATAAAGAGATAATGGATTTTGCGGAGCTTTGGGAGTTCGAAGATGTGGCGGTTAAAAATTATTCTTCGGGAATGATTGCCCGTCTTGGTTTCTCAATAGCTTCAAATATAAAACCCGAAATACTAATAATCGACGAAATCTTAGGTGTCGGAGACTACAAGTTTCAGGCGAAATGCGAGAAACGTATACAAGGCATGATTGACGGAGGAGTAACCGTTCTTCTTGTTTCACATGACCTCGATACAATTAAAAAAATGTGTTCCCGCGCCATACTGCTAAAAAAAGGCGAATCCGTCTGCGTTGGCAATGTCGATGAAGTATGCCGCATATATGAAGGAATATGATAAACGAAAAAAAGTGGAATGAACAAATGTCAGCTATTCGGGTTTTGCACGTTCTAGACAAAATAAGCATAGACAGCGGCGTAAGCGTTTTTGTAATGAACTATTATGAAAAGATAAATCACGACAAGCTTACTTTTGACTTTATGCTCAACGAAGAACCAGACGCATCGATAAGGAGAAAAATAGAATTAAACGGCTCGAAGATATTTATTATGCCGAGTCTGAAATTAAAAAATATTTTTAAATATATAAATGATTTAAAAGTATTTTATATAAAAAACAAGTATAAAATTATACACGGTCACGTGGCCAACAGCGCGGTTTTTTATTTAGGGTTGGCTAAAAACTCCCGAAATAAACCGTTTCGGATAATTCATAGCCACAGCGTTAAATCATCAGACGTGTTATGGAAACGGATAAGAAACCGTTTTTTAATTGCCGCAATTAAAAAAGTCTCCGACATACGTATCGCCTGCTCCAAAGAAGCGGCGGAGTTTCTTTTCGGTAAAGACAACAATGCCATAATCATAAACAACGCCATAAATATAGATAATTTTATTTACAACGAGGAACTCAGAACAAAAATCCGCATTAGCTTAGGCCTAGAAGGAAAATACGTAATAGGACACGTTGGAAGATTCAGTGCGGTTAAAAACCACGAATTTTTAATCGATGTTTTTTACGAGGTTCACAAAACCGATGCAAACGTGAAACTGCTTATGATAGGCGGAGGCGAGCTGTATGAAAATATTGTCCGAAAAACCAAATTGTTATGCTTGGAAAGCGACGTAATATTTTTGGGCGTAAATGATAGGGTTTGCGATTATATGAACGCAATGGACATATTCGTCTTGCCATCTCTTTTTGAGGGACTCGGCTTAGCCGCCGTTGAATCACAGGCATCCGGGTTAGAAACACTGGTTTCAGATAAAGTTCCTCGGATTGTTGACGTTACTGGAAATGTTTGTTTTTTGAGGATGGAAAAGAGATTATGGGTCGATGCGTTGTTAAGTAAACACAAAATGGGAGACAGGGAAGAGCAAGGTAAAAACATGAAAAGCGGTATTTTTGACATAGATGCGCAAAACGATGCGATGTACGAATTATACGTTAAATTACTAAAAAGCTAGACAAGCTGGACAACTGTGGAAGGAATAATATGTTCAAATTTAACCCCTTGGTTTCCATAATTATACCCGTTTACAACGGCGGGAAATACCTCCGTAAAGCGATTGACAGCGCTTTGAACCAAACATACGAAAACATAGAGATTATTGTGGTAAACGACGGCTCAGACGACAAAGGAGAAACGGAAAAAACCGCGCTTTCATACGGAAGTAAAATAAAATACTTTTCGAAGTATAACGGGGGCGTTGCTTCTGCACTTAACCTCGGAATAAACAAAATGAAAGGCGAATATTTTTCGTGGCTGAGCCATGACGATATGTATTTTAGAAACAAAATAAGTGAGCAAATAAAATTATTATCGGCATTAAAAGACAAGACCACGCTTATTTTTTCAGGATGGGTTGTCATAGATAGCAACGGCAAAGAAATACATCGTATTTTACCCTTATCCAAATATACACAAAAACAATTGAAAACACCGTTGTTCGCGCTTATTCATGGGCAAATCAACGGCTGCTCTCTGCTTATTCATAAAAAGCATTTTGAACGAGAAGGGATGTTTAACGAACAGCTTCCCACAACTCAAGATTTTGATCTTTGGTTCAGAATCATGCGAGGAAACAAAGCTGTCTGCTATCCGGGAGTTTTGTCCATGACTCGCGTTCATGGCGGGCAGGGAAGTAAAACGTCAGCAAATGCACATTCGGCTGAAAGTGATGCTTTTTGGATAAGTATGATGGAAACGCTGACGGAGCAAGAGAAAATTGACGTAGCCGGAACGTTATACAACTTTTATAAAAACGTTTATTTTCAACTTATGTTATATTCAACAAGCCATAAAGCGAAAGATTATGCAAAAAAACGCGCTATAGCTGAACGAAAAAGTGTTGTAGGTATAAGCGGATGTTTATGCGCAATGGAATTGTTCCTGTCGTCGGGAATTATTTTTTTATGGGAATTCTTGCTTTCAATTAAGAAAACAGGTATTCGAAACACAGCAATGCGTGTTTCCTTGGCTCTAAAACGCGTTTTTGAATGAGAGGAGGTATTCTTATAAAAAAACAAATATGGCTTAATCAATCAAAAGTACCTATGTACGATTTAGGCAATGCAAACAATGAACTTGAAGGTATTTTGACGGTCGGATACGATGAGCAAGAAATTAAAAAATACATGTCAGAATTATATTTCGATGAATCAAGAGTACAAGGTCAATCATATGACTTGGTCGGCTTCTATACACATTTGTTCGGAAGGGCTTTGACCGCGACAAGGCCTACTCACATGGAAACGGCTCTTGAATTTGGCGCGGGATACGGAAGTGGAACATATGCCGTTGCCGGGTTGTTCAAGGACATGAACATCATCGCCACCGAATTGAGTGTGCCGATGCTGAAGAGGCATAAGACCGAGGGGCTCAAGTACCCAGAAGCTGAAAAGCAAATAACAAGATGTCAAATTAACGCCGACGATTCAATTTTCAAAGACAATAGCTTTGACCTGGTTTTTGGAACGGCTATATTACACCATGTTTTTGAACCTCTCAACATTATCAAAGAGGTCGGACGACTTTTGAAACCGAACGGTATCGCTTTTTTTGCCGAACCTTTCGAACCGGGGTATTCGTTGCTTAATGTCGCGTATAAAATGATAAGGATGTTAAGTGAATCGGATAAAATCAAATTGACGGAAATCCAGCGCGAATATATAGATATGTCGATACACTTTTGGGATATCCTCAGAGTCGATTATCCGCATGAGAAGGAGGACATACAGCATCTTGATGATAAATGGCTGTTCCCATATGATTATTTCGACGAAACTGCGAGAGACAGTGGATTCGACCTTATAGTCAAAATGCCCGTGGGACCCGCGGGAAATGATCACATTCTATCGTTTTGTAAAAATCATGCAGAAGGAAACAATATTGAGCTTCCCGATGAAGCGCTGAATATCGTTCGCATAGTGGACGGCGCATTCAGTAATCAACAAAAGAATTATATGCTGCATAACGGAATTCTTGTTTTGCAAAAAGCGCGATGCGATGGTGCAAAGGGGGTGACTACAATGCTTGTATCGGACAAAGAACGACAAGCTTCAAAAGACGCGAAAGCAGCCATAGAAACATATCGTCAGTTTTCGCTTCTGATTTACGAACTGTCATCCGAATACGAAAAAGTCAAAACGGTTGAAAAGGTATTTGAGAAAACGATTATAATAAACGAAAATAAGGACATAGGCACGCGGGAGGAGATTGTTATAAATATTACTCCTCCTCCCAAAAAAAAGCTAGTTATACGCTTTGTGTCACCTTTTTTTAATGTGTTTAAAAAAGCGGCGACAAAGCTCGGCTTAAAAGAAGGCTTAAAGAAAAACAAGTTATATGAAAGGCTTTTGAAAAAAGGGGTAATGGATGATTTATATAAATAATAACGCAAAGTATTTTAAGAGTACTATTAAAACTCAATATGTTTCATGTCTTTTTATGCCTTGTGTATAGCGAAAGGAATGATTATAAAAATGTTTAAAAATGAAACGTTGCTTATTACAGGTGGAACCGGATCTTTCGGCAACGCTGCGTTAAACCGCTTTCTTGATACGGATATTTCCGAGATACGCATATTATCCAGAGACGAAAAAAAACAGGACGATATGCGAAGGGCATACCGTAATCAGAAAATAAAATTTTTCGTGGGCGACGTAAGGGATTTAGCAAGCGTGAAAAACGCCATGTCTGGCGTTGATTATGTGTTTAATGCCGCCGCGTTAAAGCAAGTGCCTTCCTGTGAGTTTTTTCCGATGGAAGCCGTTAAAACGAATGTAATAGGCACAGAAAACGTCCTTACTGCCGCAATAGAATCGGGGGTTAAAAAGGTCGTATGCCTTTCCACGGACAAAGCGGCGCACCCCATCAATGCAATGGGTATAAGTAAGGCGATGATGGAACGTGTATTTGTTGCAAAGTCTAGAACGTCGAACAAAACGCTTATATGCGGTACGCGGTACGGCAACGTTATGTGTTCGAGAGGTTCCGTAATACCGCTTTTTGTTGAACAAATAAAGTCAAATAAGCCACTGACAATCACCGACCCAGATATGACACGTTTTTTAATGAACCTTAACGAAGCTGTTGACCTTGTGCTGTTCGCGTTTGAAAACGCAATGCCGGGGGATATAATGGTACAGAAAGCCGACGCGTGTACAATAGGCGACTTGGCTCAGGCGTTAAAGGAAATGTTTAATTCGGATGTTCCGGTAAATTATATAGGTGTTCGCCACGGAGAAAAACGAAATGAAACGTTACTTACGAGGGAAGAGTGTATGCACGCTACGGATTTGGGAGACTTTTACCGCATCCCTGCCGATAACCGCGATTTAAATTACGAACAGTTTTTTGAAAAAGGGAAGCCGATAGGCTCTAAAATTGAAGAATTTACATCGGACAACACAAATCGATTGGAAATAGAGCAAATTAAAGAAAAGCTACTTACAACCGATTATATCCGGGAGGAGTTGTTAAATTGAATCTTCTTGTTTTAGGAGTCAGCGGAATGGCGGGTCATATTGCCGTCCTTCGTTTAAAGGAGTTGGGGCATACCGTTACGGGGTTCGCAAGGAGATGTGTGCCGTTTTGCGAAACAATTACGGGTGACGTGACGAATTTCGACTTATCGGGCATAACCGGCGAATACGACGCAGTAATTAACTGCATAGGTGTTTTAAACAAAGCCGTGGACGCGAACCCGTATAAAGGTATATGGCTGAATTCATGCCTTCCTCATCTGTTGGCATCTTGCTCAAAAAGGGTTATACATATAAGCACCGACTGTGTGTTTTCAGGGAACGAAGGCGGCGGTTATACCGAAAATAGCTTTCGCTCGGCTGAAGACCTCTACGGGCGCTCGAAAGCCCTTGGCGAAATTACTGATAATAAAAACTTAACATTTAGAATGTCAATTATAGGGCCAGACATCAACGAAAACGGCGTGGGTTTGTTTAACTGGTTTATGAATCAAGAGGGAACAATTAATGGCTATACTTCTGCCATATGGACAGGCATTACAACTATAACGCTGGCAGATGCGATAAATGCTGCGCTTGAACAGGAACTTACGGGGATTTACCATTTGGTAAATAACGAAAAAATAAGTAAATATGAGCTTTTGAAATTATTCAACAAATTAAAAGACAAACCACTTAACATAACGCCTTTCGATGGTTATTCCGTAGACAAATCGCTTACAAACACACGAAACGATTTTAACTTTAAAGTTCCTTCATATTTTGAAATGGTCGATGAAATGAGATTATGGATAAATAACCACAAAGAACTATATCCGCACTGTCACGTTAAGGACTGAGATGGAGGCTACGT
>JALQSN010000591.1:0-31246 GCA_023690525.1 Holotrichia oblita | reverse complement strand
TAAAGTTAGGGGGCGGTGTATTTTGAATAAAATTAAAAAAGGTAAAAATTGATGCGCTTAACTTGGATTTTAAGGATTGAATATGAAAATTAAAGAGTCGCCGTGCGAAGTTGTGATAGACAACTGCTATGGTCAGCGCTTTATCAGCGCAGGGCAGACAGGTAAAAGTATAACCATAAACGGCACTCCCAGAAATGCGCTCGGCGCTTATCTTGACGGAGCATCCATACTTGTGAATGGAAATGTGCAGGACGCTGTCGGCAATACAATGAATGACGGCAAAATCATTATAGATGGTAATGCCGGAGACGCCTTCGGAATTACGCTATGCGTGGGGGCAAAATTTTTGTTCGCGGTGACGCAGGGTACAGAACAGGTATACATATGAAAGAGTACTGTGACAAAAAGCCTGTTATTGTGGTAGGCGGCAAGGTTGGGAGCTTTTTTGGGCGAATATCTTGCCGGAGGATTGATAATAGTGCTTGGGCTGGATTCGAAGGATGTTCCGGTCGGTAATTTTACGGGAACCGGTATGCACGGCGGCTCCATTTTTTTATCCGCTCTGACAAAGAGCTTCAAAAGCTTCCGGATCAAGTTACCGCTGAAATTGCCTCTGATGAGGACTTAGAGGAAATAAAGCCTGTTTTGCATGAATATGCTGACAGTTTTAATATAAATATAGAGGAACTTTTATGAGGAATTTTATAAACTCAAGCGCTAACGCAAAAAATCCATATAAACAGCTTTATACAGCAAATTAGGAGGCGGTTGTCAATGTGCGGAATAATTGGTTATGTTGGAAATCAAAGATGCGGTTCCGATTATACTTGACGGATTAAAAAATTAGAATACAGAGGATACGATTCAGCCGGAATAGCAGTTTATTCCGAAAACGGATTTGATGTTATAAAAAAGGAAGGATTGTTGTCGGTTTTGGAATCTGAAATTGAGCAAAATCCCATAAAAGGTTTTGTCGGTATCGGACATACCAGATGGGCTACTCACGGCGAACCGTCAAACGAAAATTCCCATCCGCATTTGGGAAATCAAAACAAAATCGCGATAGTTCATAACGGAATTATTGAAAATTATAAACAGCTTCGGGAAAAACTAACGGCAAAAGGTATAAAGTTCACATCGGAAACGGACAGCGAGGTTATCGCTTGCTTGCTGAGTATTATTACAAAGGTGACATAATGGAAACGGTTATAAAGGTGGTAAACAGATTGGAAGGTTCTTACGCTTTGGGGATTATGTGTTTGGATGAACCGGATAAGTTAATTGCCATAAAAAAAGACAATCCGCTCATAATAGGCGTTTCCGAAAACGGTAATTTTATTGCCTCAGATATTCCGGCGGTGTTGAAACATACATCAAATGTTTATTATTTGGAAGATAAAGAGATTGCGGTTATTGAAAAAACAGTGTTAAGTTTTATAATATAGATAAAGAGATCATCAACAAAAAAGTTCCGAAAAAATAACATGGGATCCGACAGTGCTTCAAAAGGCGGATATCCGCATTTTATGTTAAAAGAAATATTAGAACAGCCAAAGGTTTTGCAGGATACCATCAACTCGTCCTGCAAAATGGCAAAAACAAAGCAGTAATTGACAAGCTTTGATATAAACGTTTAATAAAGTTGTTATTACCGCTTGCGGCTCTGCATATAACGCGGGAACTGTCGCTAAATATGTTTTTGAAAAATTGTGCAGGATGACGGTTGAAGTGGATTTAGCAAGCGAATTTCGGTATAAAGATGCAATTGTTGATGAAAAAACTTTAGTTATCCTTATAAGTCAATCGGGTGAAACCGCAGACACGATTGCCGCTATGCGTGAAGCAAAAAACTTGGAGCAACAACATTGTCAATCGTTAATGTAATCGGCAGCACTATCGCAAAAGAAACAGATTATACAATTTATACCATCGCCGGACCGGAAATAGCCGTAGCGACAACAAAAGCTTTCTCCGCACAACTTGTACTTTTATATATGCTTGCTATAAATTTTGCGGGAAAGCTGAACAAAATATCGGAAGGAACACAAAGATGAATTGTTAAGAAGAAATAAAAACTCTGCCTGAAAAGGTTAATTCATTATTAAATGAAATTGATAATATTCAGCAGTATGCCGCTGGTTGTATAGTTTATAAAAGCATATTCTTTATCGGGCGGAACATTGATTACGCCATTGCGCTTGAAGGGTCGTTGAAACTTAAAGAAATTTCATACATTCACTCCGAAGCGTATGCGGGAGGAGAGTTAAAGCACGGAACAATATCTCTTATTGAGGATAACACATTAGTGGTTGCTCTTTCCTGTTGTGAAAGGCTTGCGCCTAAAATCATGAGTAATACCGAACAGGTAATCAGCCGCGGCGCAAAGGTGCTTTTAATAGGAAATTGCCATCCTCAACAAGCAGATGAAAAATTATCGGTTATCAATCTACCTGCAAATACATGAATTGTTTTCGCCATCCCTTCCGTTATTGTTTTGCAGTTATTCAGTTATTATGTAGCGGCAAATAAAGGCTTGGATATAGATAAACCACGAAATTTAGCAAAAAGCGTTACAGTAGAATAAGGAGGCAAGTATTATAAGGAGGATAATACTGTGAAATCCATGAAGTTTTAGAATTTGTAAAGGAAAATGATGTTAAATTTATAAGGCTCGGTTTTTGTGACCCGTTCGGTATTCAAAAAACATTTCAATTATGCCGATGAGCTAGATCAGCTTTTGAAAACGGCGTTTCCTTTGATGCCTCCGCAATCAAAGGATTTCGTGATGTAACAAAGTCTGATTTGTTATTGTTTCCTGATCCCGCTACGCTTATGGTATTGCCATGGCGTCCTGGTCCCGGTAGGGTTGTTCGTTTTTACTGCGACATCAAAAATCCTGATAAGTCTGTTTTTGCAGGCGATAGCAGGTATATCCTTAAACAAGCGCATTAAACGTTGTGAGGATATGGGATATGTTTGTAAAATCGGAGCAGAGTGTGAGTTTTATCTGTTTAAGACGGATGAAAATGGCAAGCCTACCGAGAAACATTTGATATGGCGGTTATCTTGATATTTCGCCTCTTGACAAAGGCGAAAAACATCCGGCGTGAAATATGCCTGTGTCTTGAAGAAATGGGATTAAAACCTGAATCTTCTCACCACGAGCGGGGACCGGGACAAAATGAGATTGATTTTAAATTCAGCGATGCACTACATGCGCCGATAATCTTTTAACCTTTAAATCGGTTGTAAAAGCGATAGCGGCAAGAAACGGACTGTACGCTTCCTTTATGCCAAAGCCAATTTTAATCAAAGCGGGAGCGGACTCCATGTAAATATATCGCTTTCGCAAAACGGGTTTAATGTTTTCAAAAAATGCCACGCCGGACATTCAAAAGTTGCGGAAAGCTTTATCGCGGGTATTTTGCAAAAAACTCCGGAAATGACATTGTTTTTAAATCCTATCGCTAATTCTTATGAGCGGTTTGGCGTAAATTTGAAGCGCCGAAATATGTGTCTTGGTCTCATCAAAACCGTTCTCAGCTTATAAGAATTCCGGCGGCTGTCGGCGAAAAGGTGCGAATGGAACTGCGTTCTCCCGACCCCGTCTTAAATCCGTATCTTGCGTTTGCGCTTATTATCGGAGCGGGATGCTTGACGGCATAGAAAATGAACTTGCGTTGCCGCCTGCTGTTGATGCGGATTTATATAAGGTGCAGATGAAAGTGTAACGAATAATCTTACTTTATTGCCCGACAGTCTTGATGCTGCGATTAAACTTGCCAAAAACAGAATTTTGTAAAAAGCGTTATTGGTGATGAAATGCTGTCCAAATATATTGCTGTAAAAAAAGAAGAAGCCGCAGAATTTATTTTCAAAAGCTGAGGATAAAGAAATTTTTTATAAAGATACGTATTTCAAGTTTATATAATTTGTCATTAAATTATCAATATGAAAGGTGGCGATTTTTTGGAAAGTGCTTTAATTGTTTCTTGCACAGAAAAAGCATTGCTTTTTTCACGGAGATATTAAATCTTTTTCCTGCGATAAAATTGTCACCGTAACGTCATGTGCGGAAGCAAGACAGTTGCTTTTAGAACAAGATTTTGATTTGGTTGTTATAAATGCTCCGCTTCGCGATGAATCCGGCGAAAGTTTATCACGGCATATTGCTTCAAAAGGTATTAGTCAAGTGATTCTTTGCTGTAAAGAGTGAGTATTATGATGATGTATCAATGCTGTGGATTACTTTGGAGTTATAACCATTGCAAAACCGATTAACAAAAATCTTTTTTGGTCAGCGTTAAAGCTTGCAAAAGCGGCGCAAAACAGATTAAAAGCGATGCAGGCCGAAAATGATAAGCTAATACAAAAAATTGAAGATATACGCATTGTAAACCGCGCCAAATGTATTCTTATTTCTTATTTGAACATCAGCGAAAAAGAAGCTCATAAATATATCGAAAAGCAGGCGATGGATATGAGAATGACAAGAAGAGCGGTTGCGGAGGGGATATTGAAAACTTATGAGAATTGAAGATGAATTGAACGAGGAATGCGCCGTTTTCGGGGTTAGCGTTACAACAGATGAAGCGGCGGGAATTGCGTATAACGGGTTACTCTCCTTGCAACACCGGGGTCAAGAGGGCGCGGGAATAGCGGTAACGTCCGGGAATAAAATACTTTGTCATAAAGATGTTGGGCTTGCAAGCGAGGTGTTTTCGGACAAAACCCTCGGAAAACTGCCTAAAAGCCGAGTGGCTGTCGGTCATAATCGTTATTCAACAACGGGAAACAGTACAAAAGAAAATGTCGGACCGTTTATCACGGAATATTTAACCGGTCGGATTGCCACCGCGCATAACGGAAATATCACAAACGCAAAAGAAATAAGACAAAAGTTAAAAAGCTTCGGACTTCATTTTAACGCCACAAGCGACAGCGAGGTAGTTTCCTCTCTGATAGCATATTGTATTACTAAAGAAGAAAATGCACTAAAGGGAGTGATAAGAGCCGCTAATAATTTAGATGGAGCTTTTTCTCTTGTTATTTTGAGCAACGACAACAAACTGATAGCCGTGCGTGACCCAAACGGATACCGTCCGCTTTGTATAGGAAAAGTGAAATTGGAATAGCTGTTGCCTCAGAAAGCTGTGCGCTTGACAGCTGTGGTTTTGAATTTGTAAGAGATGTTTTACCCGGCGAGATTATTATTATTGAAAATGGAGAAATTACATATCAAAACGTAGAGCTTCACAAAAATTGAAAACCGTGGTCTTTGTATTTTTGAATATGTATATTTCGCCCGGCCCGACAGTGTAATTGATGGTTTGAGTGTCTATGAAGCAAGATATAACATGGGTATCCAATTAGCAAATGAATATCCTGTTGATGCCGACATTGTATGCGGAGTGCCGGACAGCGGACTTGAAGCCGCCATAGGCTATAGCGCGAAAAGCGGTATTCCGCTTGTTCCGGGGTTTGTTAAAAACAGATATATCGGAAGGAGCTTTATTTATCCTACAAAATCACAAAGGGAAAGTGCGGTCAGATTAAAACTGAATCCATTACGGCAAATGTAAAAGATAAACGGATTGTGCTTGTGGACGATTCTATTGTCAGAGGGACGACAAGCGAAAAAATTGTAAAAAGCTTAAAAATGCGGGAGCGAAGGAAGTACACCTTAGAGTATCTTCTCCTCCATTTTCGCTATACTTGTCACTACGGAACAGATATAGACAATGAGGAAAATTTGATTGCAAACAAAATGAGGTTAGATGAGATATGCGCTAAAATCGGTGCGGACAGCTTAGGATACATCAGTATGGACGGACTTAAAAAAGCCTGTGCGAAATGTAAAATATCTTTTTGCACGAATTGTTTTACAGGAAACAACGCCTATGAACAGCCTCGAAAAAATGAACTTGAATAATACTATAAGGGAGGAATGTGTTATGTCAAATACAGCATATTTAATACTTGAGAACGGTATGGTCTTTTGAGGGTAAATACTTTGGTGCAAAAGTGAAATCATCAGGAGAAATTGTCTTTACCACCGGTATGACCGGTTATTTGGAAACTTTAACAGACCAAAGCTATTATGGGCAAATTGTTTTCAAACCTTTCCACTTATCGGTAATTACGGCGTTATTCCCTCTGATTTTGAAAGCGAAAGTATTGGGGCAAGCGCCTATATCGTCAAATATCCGTGTCAAGATCCCTCAAATTTCAGAAGCGAGGGTGCTCTTGACACTTTTTTAAAGCAAAAAAGCATTACAGGCTTGTGCGGCGTGGATACGAGAGCCATAACTAAAATTATTCGAGAAAACGGTGTGATGAACGGCAAAATTACAGGCATAAAACCCGAAAAGACAGATTTATCCGAAATTAAGAGATATAAAATAAAAAATGCTGTGGCGAATGTTTCAAGCAAGGTAGTGACGCATTATAAAGCGAAAATTTAAAAATATACAGTCGCATTGCTTGATTTCGGTATGAAAGAAAATATAAAGCGTTCTCTTTTAAAGCGCGGCTGTGATGTATGGGTTTTCCCGCATGACAGTACATTGCGGGATATACTCACGATAAATCCGGATGGCATCATGTTATCCAACGGACCGGGCGACCCTTCCGATAACACGGACATAATAGAAAACTTAAAAGAAATGATAAAGTCAAATATCCCCATATTCGGCATTTGCCTCGGTCATCAGCTTTTAGCGCTTGCAAACGGATTTAAAACGCATAAGCTCAAATACGGTCACAGAGGCGCGAACCAGCCTGTAAAAGATATATCAGATGGCAGAGTATATATCACAAGTCAAAATCACGGTTATGCGGTCGTTTCCGACAGTATCGATAAAAATAAATCGGCGGATGAATTGTTTAACAATGTAAACGATAAAACCTGTGAAGGATTACTTTACAAAAAACACCCCTGCTTTTTCAGTGCAATTTCACCCTGAAGCCTGTGCCGGTCCGCTTGATACGGTTTCTTGTTTGATAGATTTATAGAGAATATGGAGGTGCATAAAAATGCCGTTAGATAAAAATATAAAAAAGTATTGGTAATCGGGTCAGGGCCGATCGTTATAGGTCAGGCAGCCGAATTTGACTATGCCGGAACACAGGCTTGCCGTGTACTTAAAGAGGACGGCATTGAAATTGTTCTTGTCAATTCCAATCCGGCAACCATTATGACGGATAAAAACATAGCTGACAAAATATACGTTGAGCCGCTTACGCTTACAACTGTAAAGCGTATCATTGAAAAGGAACGCCCTGACAGCATTTTGTCGGGACTTGGCGGTCAAACCGGACTGACATTATGTATGCAATTGCGGCGGACGGCTTTCTCGAAAAGATGAACGTCCGTCTGCTTGGAAGTCGCCGGAAACCATTGATAAAGCCGAGGACAGGCAAATTTTCAAAGAAACAATGCAAAAAATCGGTCAGCCGGTTATTCCGTCGGTTATTGCAACCGACGTAAAAAGGCAGCAGGTTTTGCGAAGGAGAATGGTTATCCTGTTATAATCCGTCCGGCGTTTACATTAGGCGGAAGCGGCGGCGGTATCGTAAATAACGAGACGAAACTTATTGAAACGGCGCAAAACGGATTATCATTATCTCCCATACATCAGATACTTGTCGAAAAATCCGTTGCCGGTTGGAAAGAGATAGAGTTTGAGGTAATGCGCGACAAAGCGGGAACGCCATAACCGTCTGCTCTATGGAAAATTTTGATCCTGTCGGCATACATACGGGTGATAGCATTGTTATCGCTCCGGCAGTCACGCTTTCGGATAAGGAATATCAAATGCTGCGATCAGCGGCTCTTGCTATTATTGAGGAACTTGGCGTCGAAGGAGGCTGTAATTGTCAATTTGCGCTAAATCCCCACAGCTTTGAATATGCGGTTATCGAAGTAAATCCGAGAGTGTCACGTTCCTCCGCGCTTGCTTCAAAGGCGACAGGCTATCCGATTGCAAAGGTGGCAACAAAATAGCAATCGGATATACACTTGATGAAATTGTCAACGCCGTAACCGGCACGACTTTGCCGCGTTTGAACCTACGCTTGATTATGTGGCGGTGAAATTCCCTAAATGGCCTTTTGATAAGTTTGTGTATGCCAAAAAGGATTTGGGACTCAAATGAAAGCCACAGGCGAGGTTATGGCAATCGCGGATACCTTTGAGTTTGCTCTTTTGAAAGCTGTGCGCGGCGCGGAAATCGGTATTGACAGTCTTGAACTACCGAAGCTGGCAGGGAAAACTGACGCAGAAGTTATGGAACTGCTTCATACCGTTACCGACGAACGGTTGTTTGTAGTATATGAAGCCATTAAACGTGGAATTAGCATTGATGAATTACACCTAATAACAAAAATTGACCGTTGGTTTCTATGTGGTTTGAAAAACATAGCCGAAAACAAGTTTTTAACGAAGAAACCGTTTGTTTACAAAATGGTAGATACTTGCGGCGGTGAATTTGAAGCGAAAACGCCATACTTTTATTCTATAGAGAACGGAACGGAAAACGAAGCGTTGCCTTTCATTCAAAAAAGTGAAAAACAAAGAATTGTGGTTTTGGGCAGTGGGCCGATACGGATTGGTCAGGGAATTGAATTTGACTATGCCTGTGTTCATTGTGTCTGGTCGCTGAAAAAGATGGGATATGAGGTTATAGTAATCAATAACAATCCCGAAACGGTATCCACCGATTTTGATACCGCCGACAGACTGTACTTTGAACCTCTGTGCATAGATGATGTAATGAGTATAATTGAAATTGAAAAGCCAATTGGCGTCATTGTAGCCTTTGGCGGCGGTACAGCGATTAAACTTACAAAAAAGCTATATGAACGAGGAGTAAATATTATTGGTACATCAGCGGACAGTATTGATATATGCGAGAACAGAAAGCGTTTTGACGACTTACTGGAAGGATTAAATATAAAACGCCCGAAAGGTTTTGGCGTAATGACCGAGGATGGGGCCTTGTCCGCTGCCGAAAACTTAGGCTATCCCGTTTTAATGCGACCGTCATATGTAATCGGCGGTCAGAATATGATTATTGCTTTTTCCCCGATGACATAAAGGAATATATGGAAATTATACTGCGTTCCAAACAGGATAATCCGGTGTTGATTGACAAATATTTAAGTGGCCTTGAAATTGAGATTGACGCGATATGCGATGGACATGACGTGTTGATACCGGGCATTATGGAGCATATTGAACGCACGGGCATACATTCCGGCGACAGCATAGCGGTTTACCCTTCTCCGCATATTGATGACCGTATAGCGGAAAAGATTTTTGATATTACAAAAAAATTATGTATGGCTTTGGACGTCCGTGGACTTGTCAACATTCAATATGTTATGTACCAAAATGAAATATACGTAATTGAAGTAAATCCCCGCGCTTCACGCACCGTTCCGTATATCAGTAAGGTAACGGGCGTTCCCATGTGCGAGCTTGCAACAAGGGTAAGCATTGGCGGGAAACTCTGTGATTTGGGATATAAGTCAGGTATCGCGAAGATACCGCCGTATGTTGCCGTTAAAGTTCCGGTATTTTCATTTGAAAAATTGACTGATGTAGATACCCACTTGGGGCCTGAAATGAAATCCACAGGAGAGGTTTTGGGGATTGGCAAAAACATAGAGGAAGCGCTTTATAAGGGACTGGTCGGAGCGGGATATAAAATGCACAAACAGGGTGGCGTATTCATTACCGTTCGTGACAGCGATAAATCGGATATTTGCGATATTGCAAAGAAATTTACGCGTCTTGGCTTTAATCTTTACGCCACAAGCGGTACGGCAAATTTTTGCAAAATAACGGTTTTATTGTTACAACCGTCAATAAAATACACGAGTGTGATACAGACAATACCGCGATAATGCTTGAAAGCGGCAAAATCAGTTACATTATATCAACATCGGCAAAAGGAAGAAATCCAGCTGACGATGATGTTAAAATCAGAAGAAAAGCTTGTCTTTTGGGGATTCCGTGTCTTACATCTATTGATACGGCAAACGCGCTTGCAGACAGCTTATTATCGGGATACAGCGAAATCAACACAGAGCTTATAGATATTAATAATCTAAGAAGTGAACGTATGAAATTGGAGTTTACAAAAATGCAGGGCTGCGGCAATGATTACATATATATTAATTGCTTTGATATTGAGATAAACTCACCTAAATCCTTGTCGGTGTCCTTTCCGACAGACATTTTGGTGTGGGAGGAGACGGTATTGTTTTAATTATGCGTTCTGAATTTGCCGATGCGAGGATGAGAATGTTTAATTTAGACGGCAGTGAAGGAAAAATGTGCGGAAACGCTATCCGCTGTGTCGGCAAATATTTATATGATAATGGAATTGTACATAAAACTTCAATATGACAATAGAAACATTAAGCGGCATTAAAGAGCTTTATTTGACAACGCAAAACTCTCTTGTTTCATCGGTCAAGGTTAATATGGGCAAAGCAAAGCTTGTGCCCGCAAATATTCCGGTCAGTTTGGATGACAATATGATTATTAATAGAAATATAAAAATTGATAATAAGGACTATTTTATTACCTGCGTTTCAATGGGAAATCCTCATTCCGTTGTTTTCTGTGACGATATAGAGAAACTTGACCTTGAGACAATAGGACCAAAATTTGAAAATAATCCATTGTTTCCTGAAAGAATAAATACGGAATTTGTAAAGATAGTTAACAGAAACAGCTTGAAAATGCGCGTATGGGAGCGCGGGAGCGGTGAAACGCTTGCCTGCGGCACCGGAGCTTGTGCGGTGACGATTGCGGCCGTATTAAACGGTTATTGTGATAAAGACGAAGATGTAAAGGTGGGGTTGCTTGGCGGCGAACTTTATATACGTTATACCGATGAAGCTGTTCTTATGACCGGCGAATGTAAAAAGGTATTTGAGGGGGTGGCGGAAATATGAGAGAGCTTGTCTTGGTGCTTGATTTCGGAGGACAGTACAAAGAGCTTATTGCAAGGACAGTAAGAGGACTTAATGTATATTCAGAAATTAAGCAGGGATATATTTCAACCGCTGAAATAAAAAAATTATCTCCAATAGGCGTTATTTTAACGGGAGGGCCAAACAGCGTTTATCTTGATAGTGCGCCAAAATGTGATGTCGAAATATTTAATCTTGGCATTCCCGTTCTTGGTATTTGCTATGGTATGCAAATGATGTGCCATAGTTTAGGCGGCGAGGTTACGCCATGTTCTAAAAGTGAATATGGCAGGATAAAAACAAGGCTGAATAATGATTCGCCGCTGTTTCGGGGTGCGGAGAAAAACGCTTCCGTTTTAATGAGCCATACCGATCATGTAAGCGTTTTGCCAACTGGATTTGTCGGCACAGGTGAAACGGACGACTGTAACCATGCCGCTTGTGAAAATCCAAATAAAAAGCTTTACGGTGTTCAGTTCCATCCTGAAGTGGAGCATACCGATAACGGCAAAGAGATACTCCGAAACTTCTTATATAATATTTGTGGAGCTTCGGGAGATTACCGGCTGGATGATTATTTGGATAATCAAATTGAGCTTATACGCCGGAAGGTAGGTAATGAAAGGATACTGCTTGCTTTATCTGGCGGCGTGGATTCCTCCGTATGTGCCGCACTTTTGTCAAAAGCCGTGCCGAATCAACTTTCCTGCGTGTTTGTTGACCATGGTTTCATGCGGCTTAATGAGGGCGATGAAATAGAGCGTATATTTTCGGATAAAAAGTTAAACTTTATTAGGATAAACGCAAAAGACAGGTTTCTTTCAAAGATAAAGGGAGTTACCGATCCCGAACAAAAACGAAAAATTATTGGCGAAGAATTTGTAAGGGTTTTTGAAGAAGAAGCAAAAAAACTCGGCAACATTAAAATTTTAGCACAAGGTACAATTTATCCCGATATTATAGAATCGGGCGGCGAAATGGGCGCTGTTATAAAAAGCCACCACAATGTGGGCGGACTTCCGAAAAATCTTACTTTTGAGGAAGTAATCGAGCCTTTGTCGGGGCTTTTTAAGGATGAGGTGCGTATTCTCGGTCAAAAACTTGGTCTGCCTAAATTGCTTGTTAATCGACAGCCTTTTCCGGGACCGGGGTTGGCAATAAGGATTATGGGAGAGGTTTCGGAAGAAAAGCTTGGACTATTACGCCGCGCCGACCATATTCTCCGGGAGGAAATATCAAAGCTTAGGAAAAAACCGGAGCAATATTTTGCGGTGTTTACAGACGTCCGTTCGGTTGGGGTTAAAGGTGATAACCGTACTTATGATTATGTTATCGCCGTCAGAGCCGTAACAACAAGCGATTTTATGACTTGTGAATACGCCGCGTTACCGCACCGGATACTTTCACGTATCTCCTCGCGAATTGTAAATGAAGTTAAAGAAGTAAGCCGTGTTGTATACGATATAACGGACAAGCCGCCGGCTACGGTGGAATGGGAGTGATAAGAAAATGACGAAATATATTTTTGTAACAGGCGGCGTTGTGTCGGGACTTGGCAAAGGGATTACAGCGGCAAGTTTGGGACGGCTTTTAAAACAAAGAGGATTAAAAGTTGCGGCTCAAAAACTCGACCCTTATATGAATGTTGATCCGGGAACAATGAGTCCTTTTCAGCATGGAGAAGTGTTTGTGACTGATGACGGTGCTGAGACAGACCTTGATTTAGGTCACTATGAACGATTTATTGATGAAAACCTTACGAAATTTTCCAACCTTACATCAGGAAAAGTTTATCATAACATATTAAGTCGTGAACGTAGCGGAGGATATTTAGGTGAAACAGTCCAAGTCATTCCTCACATCACCAATGAAATTAAAGATTTTATTTATGAAGGAGCGCGTTTAAGCGGTGCGGACGTATTGATTACCGAAATAGGCGGGACAACAGGAGATATTGAAAGCCAGCCGTTTTTAGAAGCAATACGGCAAATATCCCTTGAAGTAGGTGCAGATAACTGCCTATTTATCCACGTTACCTTAGTCCCGTACCTCAAAAGCTCCGGCGAACACAAATCAAAACCCACTCAACACTCGGTTAAAGAGCTTCGTTCAATGGGTATTTCTCCGAATATCATCATCGCGCGGGCGGACGAGCCGCTAAACGAGGGTATTAAGGCGAAAATTTCTTTGTTTTGCAATGTAAAGACCGATTGCGTTATTGAGAATCTAACCTTACCTTGCCTGTATGAAGCCCCGGTTATGCTTCATGAAAATGGTCTTGATGAAATAGTATGCCGTGAATTGTCCATACGAACGGAGAAGCCGGATTTATCCGAATGGCAATACATGATACATAAAATCAATAAAAGAAAAAGGAAAGTCGTTATTGCTATTGTAGGTAAGTATGTAAAGCTACACGATGCTTATTTATCAATTATTGAAAGTTTACATCATGCGGGTTATGACACAGGCACGAATGTTGAAATCAAATGGGTTGACAGCGAAGATGTAACGGAGCAAAATGTCGGCTTATTACTTGATAGAATAGATGGTGTTATTGTACCGGGCGGATTCGGTGACCGTGGTATAGAGGGTAAAATAACAGTTTGTCGTTACGCAAGAGAAAATGATATTCCGTACTTGGGTATATGCCTCGGTATGCAGATTGCGGTCATTGAGTTTGCAAGAAACGTATGCGGTCTTGACAGCGCAAACTCCGGTGAATTTGATGAGAGTTCCCTATATCGCGTTATTGATATTATGGAAGAACAAAAAGACATTGTTAATATAGGCGGGACAATGAGGCTTGGTGCTTACCCCTGTAAGGTTGTTTCGAACACAAAACTTGAAGAACTGTATAATTCCGCAGAAATTTCCGAACGCCATCGCCACAGGTATGAGTTTAACAACAGCTTCCGCGATTTGCTGACGGAAAAAGGGGTTGTCGTCAGCGGTACATCACCAGATGATAGCTTGGTTGAAGCTGTGGAGTTGCCTGAGAAACGTTTCTTTATAGGTGTTCAGTTTCACCCTGAGTTCAAAAGTCGACCGAATAGGCCGCACCCTCTATTCTTGGGGCTTCTGAAAGCGGCATTGGATATTTAACCGCAATTTTAAATATGGAGGGGATAATTATGCGCGATTATGATATTGAACTAAAAAACAGGATAGCATTTATCCATGAGGTTATAAGCTCTGCGAACGCTGGCGGCATTATTTATGGGAACAGCGGCGGCAAGGACAGCACTCTTGTTGGCATTCTATGTAAAATGGCTTGCGATAACACGGTCGGATTGATTATGCCCTGCGGTTCAAAACGAAATTATATTGAGGACAAACATGATGCGGAAGCGGCTGCGAAACAATATGGCATTGAGACTCGGATCGTTGATTTATCAAGCGTAAAAAATGAACTTGTCCACGCAGTTAATCAGATAACGAGACTAGCAGACGCCGCGATTGCCAATATAGCTCCCCGGCTTCGTATGACTGCTCTTTACTCACTCGCCGCAAGCGAAAACAGATTGGTAGCGGGAACGGGCAACCGGAGCGAGGGATATATGGGATACTTTACAAAATGGGGCGATGGAGCGTATGACTTCAATCCGATTGCCGACCTTACTGTTACAGAGATTTATGAGTTTTTGCATTTCTTAAACGCACCCGATTGTATTATCAACAAGATGCCGTCCGCCGGACTCTTTGACGGTCAGACTGACGAGAACGAAATGGGCGTTACTTATAAAAGCATTGACGCGTTTTTACTTGATGGAATTGAAGATGAAAATGATATGCTTATCATCAAAAAAATTCACGAATCAAGCGAGCATAAGCGTAAAATGCCCATTGTATACGGAGGTAAAATTTTTGATAAAAATAATTGATTATAAAGCCGGAAATGCGCCAAGCGTTTTATCTGCGGTGGAGCATCTTGGATATAAGGCGGATTTGATTCATAAGCCTGATGAATTGATAAATGCCACCCACATAATTCTTCCGGGTGTCGGCTCCGCAAGGGCTACGATGGAATCGCTCAAAGATTTGGGACTGACAGACGCCGTTCATAACGCTGTGTTCAAAAGTAAACTTCCGTTTTTAGGTGTCTGTGTTGGTATGCAAATACTATTTGAGTATAGCGAAGAAGGCAATACGGAGTGTCTTGGTTGGTTTGAAGGAACGGTAAATAAATTTGATAACAAATATGTTAATGTGCCTCAAATGGGCTGGAATAAGGTATCGTTTACAGATAAGCGCCACGCAATTCCATATAGAAAAAAGCGGCTTGGCAGGGCTTGCACTCCTTGACGAGTTTCTTATGAAAGGAAGGCGGTAATATGCTTACAAAAAAAGACTTATCGCGTGTTTTGATATAATCGGCGGGATGGTAACAAAAGCAGAAAATTTCCAAAACAATATTGATATAGCTCCTGCTGATGAAATGGCTGTAAGAGTGTATGACCAGCAAATAGATGAACTAATATTTTATGATATTACCGCAAGTTCTGAAAAACGGAAAATAGATATAGAAACCGTAAAAAAAGTCGCGAAGTGTGTATTTGTTCCTTTTACAGTCGGCGGCGGAATAAAAGACTTGAACGATATGTATGAGGTTTATGTTGATGGTGCAAGGGTTGCTACAGGAATGGATGCCGTACAATGGGTAAAACGAGGACAGGAACTTGGCGCGGGTGAAATATGTCTTAACAGTATAGATAAGGACGGAACATTGGAAGGATATGATATTGATATAACAAAGACAGACTCCGATATGTTAAATATTCCCGTGATTGCTTCCGGCGGGGCGGGAAAGCCGAGGCATTTACTGGATTTATTTACAAGCACCAACGCACAGGCCGCCATAATAAGCAGTATGCTTTATTCACCCCGGCTTGACAGGAATTACAGCGTAGAGGAATTAAAGAATTATTTATTACGAAACAACGTTAACATTCGACCGATAGGAGGGTACTAAAATGAATATGAACCAAAATTATTTGAACTTAAAAGACAGCTATCTATTTTCGCTGATTGCCAAAAAAGTATCGGATTACAAAACTCAAAATCCTAACAAAGAAATAATACGATTAGGTATTGGTGATGTAACCCTGCCTCTTGTTCCTGCTGTTATAGAAGCTATGCAAAACGCCGTTTTGGAAATGGGAAATGCTGATACCTTTCATGGTTATGGAGAAGAACAAGGATATAGTTTTTTAAGGCAGGCTGTTTGCGGTTATTACATAAAAAAGGTGTCACATTAAATGAAACAGAGGTTTTTATCAGCGACGGAGCGAAAAGCGACCTTGGCAATATTCTTGATATATTTAACAACGATAATACCGTGCTTATTCCTGACCCTGTTTATCCTGTTTATGTCGATACCAATATTATGGCGGGACGTAAAATCATTTTTATAAACGGTAATCCTGAAAACAGATTTTTACCTTTACCTGACAGCTCAATAAAAGCGGATATTATATATCTTTGTTCCCCAAATAATCCGACAGGAGCGGTTTATACAAAGGAGCAATTAAAGCTCTGGGTGGATTATGCTTTGAATAACGATGCGGTTATTCTTTTTGACAGTGCATATGAAATATTTATTGCGGATAGCACATTACCCACAAGTATATATCAAATCGATGGAGCTAAGAAATGTGCCATTGAGTTTTGCTCTCTTTCTAAAACAGCGGGATTCACAGGTACTCGCTGTGGTTATACTATTGTTCCTTATGAGTTAGTGAGAAATGATACTCCACTTAATAAACTGTGGTTAAGGCGACAGACGACAAAATTTAACGGAGTTCCGTATATCGTTCAGCGCGGAGCGGAAGCGGTGTTTTTTAATGAAGGATATTCGGGGGTCAAAGGAAACATTGATTATTATATGGAAAATGCCCGCATCATAACAGATACATTAACAAAGCTCGGTATTTGGTTTGTGGGCGGCAAAAACTCTCCATATGTATGGCTCAAGTGTCCGAATAATATGTCATCTTGGGACTTTTTTGATGAACTTTTAACCAAACATAATATTGTGGGGACGCCGGGCGCGGGATTTGGCACGGGCGGCGAAGGTTTTTTCCGTTTAACAGCGTTTGGGGACAGAGAAAATGTTATAAAGGCTATGGAACGATTAATGAATATAAAGATTTAAAGACCGCATGGATTTTTTTGCAAAAAAATTTGACAATTCTCAACCAACGTGTTATGCTTATATATATTATATTTCGGAGGCTTATTATGTTTACAAGTATTGTCAGCTTTAATTGGTGGCAAACTTTATTAACAAAAGTTAATAAGGTTTATTCTGCTATGCTGCAATAGTGTAATATATCAATTTTAAAATTAAATTGATACCCTGCGGTTTACAGAGCCGTAGGGTATTTTTATTTAATATTTTATTAAAAGAAAGGAATGTGCAAAATGAAAAACGTACCGTACAAAATCTACTTGGAAGAAAATGAGATGCCGAAAAAATGGCATAATGTAAGAGCGGCTATGAAGGAAAAACCGGAGCCGTTCATCCATCCGGCAACAGGCAAAGTTTGTGTTAAAGAGGATTTATTACCCGTGTTTTGTGAGGAACTTATTGAGCAGGAGCTTAATGTCAGCGATGAATACATTGATATTCCCGATGAAATTTTAAGATTCTACAAAATGTTCCGTCCGTCGCCTTTGGTAAGGGCATATTGCCTTGAAGAAGCATTGGGAACACCCGCGAAGATATTTTACAAGTTCGAGGGCAACAACACGTCGGGTTCTCACAAGCTGAACTCAGCAGCGGCACAAGTGTATTACGCAAAGAAGCAGGGACTAACTCACCTTACTACCGAAACGGGAGCCGGTCAATGGGGGAGCGCGTTATCCATGGCTTGTGCTTATTTTGGGATTGACTTGATTGTTTACATGGTAAAAATATCAAGTGAGCAAAAACCGTACAGAAAGGTTTTAATGGAAACATACGGCGCGAAGGTTGTCCCATCCCCCTCCGATACAACAGAGGTTGGCAAAAAGATTTTGTCCGAAAATCCGGATACCGGAGGCTCATTAGGCTGTGCCATATCCGAAGCTATTGAGGTTGCGGTAAAATCTTCAAATTGCCGGTATGTCTTAGGCAGCGTACTTAACCATGTACTGCTTCATCAGTCTGTTATCGGTATTGAAGCAAAGACGGCAATGGATAAATACGGTATAAAACCCGATGTCATAGTGGGTTGCGCGGGCGGCGGTTCTAATTTGGGCGGACTTATTTCTCCGTTTATGGCGGACAAAATAAGAGGAAACAATAATATTGAATTTATAGCCGTTGAACCTGCAAGTTGTCCGAGTCTTACGAGGAGTAAGTACGCGCTTGATTTTGGTGATACAGGGCAAACAACGCCGCTTATTAAGATGTACACATTAGGTAACGGCTTTAACCCTTCCCCCAACCATGCGGGCGGTCTGCGTTATCACGGCATGAGTCCGATTTTGTCAAAGCTGTATCATGATGGGTTTATAACGGCAAAATCTTATGTCCAGTCGGATGTGTTTGACGCCGCCGCGACATTCGCGAGATGTGAAGGTATTCTTCCGGCCCCCGAAAGCGCTCACGCAATAAAAGGCGCGATGGATGAAGCGCTAAAGTGTAAGGAAACGGGAGAGGAAAGGTTATACTGTTCGGACTTACAGGAACAGGATATTTTGATATGTCGGCGTATCAAAGCTATAACGAAGGTAATATGTCCGACTATGTACCGACAGATGAAGATTTGCAAAAAGGGTTTGATACTTTACCGAAGATCTAAGTTATACAATCAAAAACAACGGACGCTTCAATACGAGCATCCGTTGTTTTTCTATACTATTTTTCAACGTTTCGCAAAGCTATCATCATTCTTCACGTATATGCATATACTGTAATATGTGAACAAAGGCGTTCATTAAATAGTTCGAAGCATTTTTATCGCTCGTATTATTTGATGGCGCTTTTTGTTTTTATTAAATAAATGAGGTGCGTATATGTGCGGAAGTGTATATGTCAAGTGAAAAACCAGCCAAAAGAAGAGGCTAAATTTTCAAAGTTGAATAAATGTTAGATATAATATATATTGAATGTATGTATCAAGGAGAGGGGAGATTTTGACTCCCCTAGATCCACTTGACGAGCTAAAACCGATGTGTTAGCATAAATATTAACAGGAGTTAATCCTGTATGACCTTCTTTGCCTCTATCCAGGCAATAGTCTCCTCAAAACGGCCGCCTTTTTCTCGTGAAATATCAAGAATATGGGCTTTGTGAGCGAGACGGTCAATCATTGCGCCGGTAAGGGTTGGGTCTGTTTTATGAAGTTGCGTTTTCAGTAAAAACCACTGAAAAGCAACCGCTGGATTGCTAAGCGACAAGTCGCAAAGCACTCCATGTGTCCCAACGGTCAAAATTGAGATTTGTAGTAGTAATAATGATTGAACCCTTATCGTTGCGTGATGAAAGCAGGTTAAACAACATTTCGCAACCAGCTTTATCAAAAGAAACATATCCAAGCTCGTCCAAAATCACGAGTTGATACTTCTCAAACCTCTGCCTAAAACGGCTGATTTGAAGACTGCTGATTGCCTCTTTTAATTCAACAATCAGATTTGGTAAAAAAGCGGAGTCATACTTTGTTCTGTCAAAATTCACAAGATACTTTCTAAGAGGAAACTTGGCTTCTTTCAGCCGTCTAGTTATGTCGCTTTGCATACGTCTTTGCCATTCATACTCCAATAAATTCAGCAAAAATTTGTCATAGTCCATTTTAGTGTGCCGCGCTTCGTCAATCAACTGCTGGAAATTATCACGAATGTATGGAAGTTTTAATTTACTCGCAAATTCGTTAATCATTGCGACCACCTCCATTAACAAGAGTCGCATAATTAGAAATAAACGCTCGTGTCTGTATCACAACGGAGGATACAGGTTTGACCACAGAAATTGCCGCAAATTCGCCTCTCACCGCTGTCTTTTCCTCAAAATATGTGATTAAGTTATCAATATCTAAGTGTGAATTTCCCATAAATTCTTCGATAAATTTTTTGGGCTTATTCGAATAATATGTGTCAAAGATGGCTTTAAGGCGCGGAATCTGTTTTAGGACGACACTGTTTCGGACGGCGCCGGGCTTTTTGAGTAATGTGTTTAAGTAATGGTAAATGTCAACTTGCATTTTCCCGAATCCGAAAATACGCTCATGTCTGCAAACTTCAATGTAATTGGCGTAAACTCTAATTTCATCATGATATTTCTTAACTAATATGGTTTTGCCCACCAAATGCTCAGGAACCGAATAAAACGCAGTATCAACGCTAATCATGGAACTTGCATTAACCTTGTTTTCGCTAATTATTGCTAATTCAAGCGGCGGACGATATGACTACAAATGTTTCTTTTCCTCTTCGATTTGGCTGTTTTCATTAAGTTTAAGCAAGCGGCTATACGCATATTCCCGCGCATCGTCAAGGCTGCTAAATTTCCAATTGACACTAAAAAAGCTCCCAAAAACGCTTGCGTTTTTGGGAAAAGGAGCAACCACGAAGCGAAAAGCTTTCAAGCGGTTTTAGCGAGAAAGCGATATGCGTAGTGCGTTGCGATGCGGTGATGTTGATCTTAAAGCCGTAATATATTGACATTTTTACAAGGTCGGCGTTTAATTCCTTTTCGTTTTTGCCAATGAATTTCGTCACAACATTCCTCATATTGTCGTACACAATTTCGCTATGGCAGCCACCCATCATTTCAAAAAATTTGACATGACTGTCCATGAATACTTGTTTCTTCTGATTTGTGTAAAGATACATCCATCGAAAATTTCCGCCGGGGGACGAAAAAACAGCCATATGATATGTTTTCACGCCTTCGCCGCAGTCTATTCTGACTTCACCAAAATCATACTCTAAGCGGTCACCAAAGTCATACTGTTGACGTATAAACACCTCTTTTTTACGTTCTCTAAGCCGCGCCAAGTTTATGTTTATTGTGACTCGGCTTATGTCAAATCCCTCTTCCAGTAATTTTTCATGAATTTGCTTGTTTGTCAGCCTTTGCTTGTGACCTACGCCCAGCGTCGAATCCTTTCGACGTTCATCAGCCAAAATTTCTTTGAGACGGTTTTTGAGTTCGTCTGTGTATTTGCGCTTCTTGCGTCCTCTTGAATTATATTTAGGCTCTGCCAATAATTCTTCCTGTAAGGCTAGGTTATCAACCCCTTCTTTGCCTATTTGCGACAATTTTAGCTGATACTCGTTCCAATACTTAGACACCGTTTCTCTGTTAATTCCGGTTCGCCGTGCTACCTCCCTGTTAGACAGCCCTTGCTCTTTTGCGGTACTGTCTAAATCTTTGATTTTGCTAACAGTATCTATGCAAGGCTTTCCCAAGAACATGAGCTGTTTTGGCGAAATGTGATTGGATGAAAGCTACTGCTAACATGATTACGTCTTTCTTTTTCATGAATTTTACCATCCTTTCTTGCCTCCTGTATGATTTAGTTCTGCTCCGCTACTTCTAGCGAAATTCCTTACCTAAATCATACTTGCAAGTGGCTGGTTTTTAGTTTATCATATTCAAAATCGCCGGAGCGAATACAGAAAATGGTTGATTCCGCTCCCGAGGCACAAAAATACTGCACTGACGGTTGGTTTGGCTATGTTGACGTTGTTTATCCGGGTCAGTATGTACGAAATGTACACAACAAGAACGATACCTTTACAGTCGAGGGCGTAAACGCCGATTTGCGACACTACATTCCAATACTTGCACGACGAAGCAGATGTTTTGCACGAAAGTTAGAAACGCTTAGAGCAGTAATAGAAGTGTTTGTGGAGGCGTATAACCGATTTGGTACGGCAAAACAGCGGTGACGTGATACGCATAGCAAGGGCGAAATCCCATTTGGTCACGGCGATTTTCTATGAGTCCGCATTTGTCCATTCCCATTTTTCTTTTTATCTTGAAAAAATTTATTGAATGTGATATATTTAATGAATTGTGACATAATTAGTAAACATAATATTTTTGTGGGGGGAATATAAATTTGTTTAAACAAAAAATTTTACGGTTATTTTTAGCTATTGTCTTAACAGCAAGTTTATTACAAATGTTAGGAACAACTGTGCATGCGGCGAATTATTACGTAGTAACGAATGTATACGAGGCGGAAGTTACAAAAGGCAACTCCATAAGTTTTTCCGCTGTTGTATTGGGAAGTAAAGAAAGAGCGCCTGACCAGTCTGTGACTTGGAGTATTCAAGGTGATGTGGCAGCAGGAACTGATATTACTACTGACGGCGAGTTGACTGTCGACTTAAACGAAACGGCGGTGTCTTTTAATGTTATAGCATCATCTCCGGTTTATAACGTGACAGGGACAAGTGATTATAGAACTATTTGTATTATTCCTACAAATGAAACGGGAATGGACGTAAGAGATTTGCAAGTATATCCTTGGGGAAGCAGTTATGTTGACAAAGGCGAGACTAATCAATATTACGCACGTTTTAAGGTGTTTAACAGTGTTTCTTTGGAGGTTGACTGGACCGTTTCGCTCGATTTTAACGATACTCCTGTTACGTCAAACACGGCTGTTGATTCAAATGGTCTTTTAACAATTGACCCAGATGAAACCGCAAACAGTTTTATTATCAAAGCGAAATCCGTTTTTAATCCAATAAGAACCGCTTCTCAATGGGTGTATCCAACGGTAACGCCTGACCTCGTTATAAAAACAGAAGAATCATTAACTGTTTATAAAGGAAGTCAAAATTACTTTTCTGTGTATACTGCTGAAACAGACGAATTTTACAGCAATCCTGTGGATTGGACAGTTGAGGGCAATACATCAAGCGGAACATATTTTGGCGAATGGCCCTCTGACAGTTTTTTTGTTGGTGTAGATGAAACTGCGGAAACTATTACCATTAGGGCAACGTCACGAGCTAATAGGAAAAAATTCGCAGAAGCGACGCTTACGGTCGGACCACTCGCGACAGTAACCCAAGTATATGATTTTTTAGGAACGGTTAGCGTAAATTTAAAAAAAGGTGGATTTTATGCTTTTAACGCTATGGCTATTGGGATTGGGAACCCTATATCTGATGTAACATATTCTATAATCGGCGCTGAATCAAATAATACACTTGTTGACTCAAACGGTTTTTTGACAATTGGCCTTAACGAAACTGCTGAAATGTTTATTGTTAGAGCAACGTCAGTCTTTGACCCAACCGTATTCGATGATTTTACAGTAATGGTAGTTGACACAATCCCAAATTCATTTGATATCATAAATGTTCAATATAGGGGGTGGATTTTTGATTTCGATGAAATCGAGACAATGGTGTGGGCAGATATAAAATATGATAATACCACTGAAGCCAGCGTATTTTCCGACGTTATTCTGGCAATTTATGATAGAGATGACGGCAATTTGATAGATGTACAATATAGAAAAAATGTAGAATTTGAAGTTGGCGAGAATATTGATAAGTGGGAAATCGGATTTGTCCCGATGATAGGAGAGGTTAGGGACATAAAAGCTAGATTGTTTGTTTTGAATACTGATACTATGGCTCCATTTTATAAGTATAACCAGTATAGAGACCTCTGGGATTGGGATGTTTTGACAATGTGATAGAAAAAGATATTTATTTACTATATAAAAAACAGAATTACCGCAAGTTACACTTACGGTAGTTCTGTTTTTTTGCACGTTATATTTCTGTGACTATTCCAAAGCAATTTTTATATTGTGTCGGAGTTAAGTGTTTATGCTGTTTAAAAAGCCGGATAAAGGTATTAATATTTTCAAACCCGCAATCACCTGCCGTTTTAGTAACAGATTCTCCTTGCGCCAGCATATTCAATGATTTTTCTATCCGGTAGAAATTAAGATAATATTTAAACGTCATGCCGGTTCCTTCTTTAAAAATCCGCATAAATTGCGCACAGCTTAAATGAAACGCAGAGGAGATACTTTCAAGCGTGATTGATGACTGGTAATTATTATTTATGTATTCCAGTATGCGTATTACTATGTCCTTTTTATAATTGATTTTATCCTCTCTTGCGGGAAGGATGCTAATATTTCTGACTATAAGAGTGTAAAACTGATAGACAGCGGATTTTACAGCGTATTGAAACGCAGAGTCCTTTTCTTTCAATTCACACAATATAAAATTAATAATCTCTGATATATTATTATAAATTTGATTTTCCTTATTAATACAGTTTGTAAAATGAAGTGTTTGATTGAAATCCTGTACGTCTTCAGGCTTGAATTGCAGCACCTTCATTTCGCAAACTTCATTCGGCGCTGAATAGGTTGCATGGATTTGATTGCCCCAAATGATAACAATATCATTTTTTGATATAATAAAAATATTTTCATCAATCTGCTGTGTCGCCTGACCTTCGATAACAAAAATTATTTCCACAGCGTCATGCCAATGCGGATTTGCTGTAATCCTATCGTCCTTTTCGCATTTGGCAATAAAATATTTGACAGGCATCTTAAGCATTTCAACAGTTTCTTTATAAGCCGATTCCATAAAACGCCTCCGATAAAGAGATGATTATTTTTGAATAAATAATGATTATAAATCAATTGCAATTTTTTATAAATACAAATAAAATTATAGCATAAAATTAAATTGAAGTAAAGGATACGGAGGTAATCGTATGAGGGATTATTCGTTAGAGAATATTTTAAAAATAACAAAGAACCGAAAACCTGATTTCAACAACCTTTTGACTGTGCTCAATAAAAAGAACCATCCCGCCCAACATTGTTTGAATTTTTTTTGAACGACCCATTGGAAAGGAAATTGGCAAATTGGGACAGGATACCCCATACGGAAGAGGAATCATTTCGTTGTAAAATCATGGCTTTCGCAAACGCTGGTTATGACTATACAACGGTAAAAACAAGTGATTTCGTTTTTAAACATGGAGATGTACATATAAAGTCCTCTCTATCAGCTAACGAAGGTTTTGTTATATACGACCGTTCGAGCTTTGAAGAATATAAATGGGAAAGCCCGAGTGATTATTATGATGGGCGTTTGGAAAAAATAGAGAAATTTCTTTCGGATGATATGAAATTTATTATTTGGGGTCCCGGTGGCATTTTGGAAAATGTGATAGAACTGATAGGCTTTGATAATCTTTGTTATATGATTGCGGATGACCCTGAACTAGTCGGACTGGTAGCCGATAATGTCGGACAAAGACTTTATGATTATTATAAACAGATTATAAATTATGATTGTGTTGGAGCAATTATTTCCAACGATGATTGGGGGTTTAATACCCAAACAATGCTGTCCACTGAAGATATGCGGAAGTATATTTTCAAATGGCATAAAAGAATTATCACCCTCGCTCACAATGCAGGAAAGCCTGTTATTCTACACTCCTGCGGTAATCTTGACAAGGTATGGGGCGATATTATCAATGATATGAAATTTGACGCAAAACACTCCTATGAGGATAATATCAAGCCTGTCGAGCAGATGTACGATGAATTGAAGGGTAAAATAGCTGTATTGGGCGGCATTGACGTAGATTTTGTATGCAGAATGCCGGAGAATGACATTTATGACCGATGTATAGCTATGCTGAAAAAGACAAATTGTGAGGGGTATGCGTTAGGGACTGGAAACAGTATTCCTGAATATCTTCCCGATGAGAAATATTTTGCTATGATTTCAGCCGCGCTGAACGGGTGAGGATTTGTTAGCGTAAGCAAAAAATACTTACTGCAAAAAGGGATTGCCCTATGTAATAAAGTCCTAGCAATATTATATCTGGTCTTTTATCAAATTTACCGAATGTATTCCATGCCAATATAAAGTCGGATAATGTAAATAAAGCGGCACCCATAAACAATATGAATCCGCCTTTATAAGGTGAAATCAACATGGTTGTTGCAAGGCTTATCATGCCGATTATGATAAGACTGTAAATGATTACAGGAATAAAGAGTTTTCCAAATGATAGGTGGCTCTTTTTGAGAAATATAAGAATAAGTATACATAGAATTATAAATATAGGGATGCTATATATGGCGTTTGTGGAAACATTCATTATTGACGCAATATAACATAAATGTCCAAGTCCAAAAAACAACATACCCATAAGGAATTGGAAGCAAATCGACACATCTCCAATCAACCCCAGAGCAAGTCCTGCAACTATTAGAATTGCATAGACGCGAATTTCTCCGAATGTACCTAACATTCCATAAATGCCTGTTAAAAGGATTATTCCGGTGCAAAAAGCCTTGAGGGTAATTGCCAACCCATGCCTATTCATATGTTTATTATGTATAAACAGTGTAACACTTGGAATAAGTAATAAGTACATAATAGTAACTGGCCACATAATAAAATACCTCTAATGATTTTCGTGATAATATAACATATGTGGGTATGAGATAAAACATACTAACCGATTATATAAACTTAGATAAACGAAATGCTAAACTTAGCTGTTATGTAGTTTTTATTTTATTAAGTTCCGGCTTTATCATATTATTTGCAATGTTTGCAGGTGCAATTTCATCCACAGCTTTAAAAACAATTTCTTCCGTAACCACTCTTATATTATTTTTCATTAACCAGTTATTGATACTGCTTTTTACGCTTCCCTCAAATATTGATGGAACTGCTTTTAAAATTGCCTCGTACATTTTTTTGCTGTTTCCTTGCCACTCTAAATCATTTAAACTCATATAATCACCCTCCTGATTTAATATATGCCAATTTTACAAATTTAGAATTTTTTTCTTACATGAACTTTTTTTATATAAATTAATTCGCATTTTTCTCTCTTTCCCAAAATTGACAATAGCATAAAATGGTGGTAATATTCACATATATTCCGGTTTTCTGAGGAGGAACAAACGATATGAGTAAAAAATATGTAAATTTTCTATGTGGACTAGTCGTTTTAATAATATTTACCGGATTAATTTATATTCCCGCTATTGCAGATGATGAAATAAAAGTATTGCTGAATGGAACACGATTAGAGTTTGATGTTCCTCCGCAGATAATAGAGGACAGGACAATGGTTCCCATGCGAGAGATATTTGAAGCATTGGGTACGACTGTTCATTGGCTTAATGAGGACGCTTATCAAGGAGAGCAAAAGATTTTAGCGACAAAAGGCACAAAGGGAATATGGCTTCAAATTGGAAATCTAGAATTACATATTGTTCAAGACATACTTTCGTCAAATAATGAAAAGGACGTAAGAATAACATTAGATGTTCCGCCTCAGTTTGTAGACGGCAGAACTCTTGTTCCCATCAGAGCGGTAGCAGAAGGGTTAGAAATGGATGTTAAGTGGGATGAGGAAACACAAACAGTTATCATAAACAATAAAAAAGGTATGAGTGGGACACCTGAAATTGTAAAAAACACTATGCTTAATTACGGTTATATTACTAATGTGGATGATGACGGAGACAGAAAGATTGTGCAAATTCTGAAAAGCAATAATGGTTGGTTAGAAGATTACAGGCTAGATAAGATGGTTAACAACTATACCGTTGGAGCAAATCCTAAAACATTTTTAGGCAACGGTAAGGGTATTGATGATTTTGAAGAATTTTTCTTGGGTCCGATTGAAACTGATTTGAGATATGTGGATTCCGAATGGTATTTACGTGACGGTTCAAAACCTGACCGCCCAACTACAAGCGGCAGGCGAGGGAAACTGGTTAAGTTTGAAACCAATTCTGATGGAGAAATCTGCGGGATTGAGTTTGCCAAAGCAAATGAAAACAGTGTAAACGATGGTACGTTTTCGCAATATACAAGCTCCGGCAATGAAGATTATTGCGTCGGTGCTTATAAATTCGACGGAGATTTGAACAGGCTGATAGCTACCGGAGTTTTGGACAATAACAGGAATTATCAGTACAGAGGTACTGTCGGCGGGAATACAGGAGAAGGTAAAACCGCTTATGTAGATGATAACACAATAGTTTATTATATTTATGTAACTGATAATAACGGCTCTTCATGTGTGGATATAGACAAAAGTGAGGTAAGGACTGCGATAAGTCTTATTGACGGGGCAACTTATCCGACAGCTCAAATATTTGATGTTGATAGTACAGGTATCGCTAAAGCAGTAGTTATATACTCCGATGCTTATTTGCCGCACAATTGCGGCGTGTCAATAGCGGTTATAGATTCTGTTTCTGAGGCTAAAAACAGTGATGGGGATAAGGTTGTGAGAATTAATTTTTTAATGGACGGCGAAAAAAGAAACTTGTTAACTAATGTTGATATGAGTGATTCAGTCCGTTCATTATCTAAAGGTACAGTTGTGCGATTTAGCTATAACAGCAGAGGAGAGATTGACGGCATATATACTTTTGGTGAAATAACTAATGCGGGGAAAATAGATGAAGCTCCGAATATTACATCAGATTTTATTCCCGAATTTAATTTTGGAGATAAAAATGTGGTATATCAGTATGTCTATGATAAATCCGCAGACAAAGAGTTTAGAATTACCGCAGGACCCGTGCGTAAGTTTGAAAACGGAAAATTGACAGTTGGCCCATGGATTTGTGCTGACAGTACTACCCAAGCGGGAATAGATGTGTGGAAGGATAAGTCGCTTGATTTTCGTATTAGGTCAGGTGTAAACTTTTATATTTATGATAACAGTAAAAATGACGTAGGTAAATTGACAGTAGGAGATATTGAAAATATTATCGGCGAGCGCAGTGAATGGAACGATATTAAAATAGGCGCTCATTCAAAGACGGGAGAACATATTCCTGCTCCCGCGCTTGCGGCGCGCGATTATGTGATTATCGTGGAGTATGATGATACAGTTACGGATGTTGTTATAATTAAGGCATTGGCGACAACGTAGCGGCTATTACGGGAGAAATATAAAAAGCAGTGAGATAGCGTGCCTATGTCATGTTCGGTAGTGCCTGCCCTGCTGATATAATGCTGATATAATATTGAAAACGGTATAATTGGTTTTCTGCAAAATTCCACATATATTCTTGTAAATGTTTATGTTAAATGCTATAATGCATTTGAGAAGAGGTAACAACAATAAATGTTATGCGAAAAACATAAAATTATAAAGAAAGGATAGACTTGAAAAATGATTGAGTCAAGATGCGGAATTTTGTGCAGTGAATGTGAGTACAGAGAACAAATGAACTGCGTTGGATGCGTACATATCAAAAAACCGTTTTGGGGTGACGCGTGTCCTGTAAAATCATGCTGTGAAGAAAAGAGCTGGAAAGCTGTGGGTTTTGCAACATGTTCCCGTGTGATTTGTTAAATCAATTTGCGTATGACAAGGAGCAAGGCGATGATGGTAAACGTATTGAACAGTGCAAAAAGTGGCGTGATATACAAAATTAAACATGAAAGGCAGTGCGAAAAATGAATTTTAAAATGATTCACAACAATATTAATGTGTCAAGCTTGGAAAAGAGCATGGAATTTTATGAAAAGGCGTTAGGATTAAAAGAAGTTCGCAGAATAGACGGCGACGGATTTGTTATTGTATATTTAGGGGATGGAGTGGGGCAACATTCGTTGGAACTTACAGAAATAAAAAGCCATCCGCAAAAATATGATTTGGGAGAAAACGAATTTCATTTAGCCTTTGAAACGGATGATTATGCCGGTGCGCTTGCACTTCATAAGGAAATGGACTGTGTGTGCTATGAGAATCCTGAAATGGGAATATATTTCATCTCAGACCCCGATGGATATTGGCTTGAAGTGCTGCCGAAGAAATAGAAGATAACTAAGATATGAAATAAATATAACGATGTACGAAAATTAAATTATACTATTAGTTGAAAGAAGGTTTGACGTATGTTTGAAATACGAAAAAACATTGGAATAATATCAATCTTAATTGTATTTTTAATGACAACGCTGTTATCTGGTTGCGGTAAAAAAGACGAGGAGCAGTCTTATGACCAAAATCCCAACGAACAGTTCAGACAAAGAATGAGCCCTGATGGCGTACCGCCAGAAAGTGGAAGGATGAGCATGCCTGAAATTCAGGATACTGACAAGCCTGACGGTGACGCGAATGCGCGAGGCAGAATTATCACTGTTTCAGAAAACGGCGTAACGTTGCAAAATATGCCCGTTATGAGAAGGGGGCAAGATGGCGAACAGCCACCTCCACGTGAAGGAACGGAAGAACGGACACGCCCCATATCCGGGGAAATTACATACACTGTAAATAGTTCTGCGAAAATCAAAAGGATAACATTTAACGGACAGGAACTTGAAGTTACTGCCATTTCCTTACAAGATGTGAAGCAGGATCAGACTGCTAGCGTTTGGCTTAACGATGTGGGAGAAATAATTTATATGCAGATAATGGAAATGCAAAGACCGGGCGAAGGCGCTCCCCCAGTAAACAGGTAATCAGATAATACAGAAACATTCCAAGACTAACCCACCATGGTTAGTCTTTTTTATATATTGTTTCAATATTTGTAAAATAATGCTCATCTATAAATAATACATATAGTTTTCATTGACTTTATATTTTTCCGCTTGAATTGCTACATCATCAAGAGATATACCCGCTAAAATTTCCTTTAAAGAATTACCCAATACATTAAATACTGTTTCCTGCATAGCCTTTTCAATATTTTCAACGCTTTTGGATACCGTTTCTTCCGTTTTTTCAAAAAGAGAGGTCTCGATTGAGGATAATACATCAAGTACACTTATATCCTTTGCGGGTCTTGCCAAATGATATCCGCCTTGCGCTCCCTTAATAGAAATCACAACACCACCGCGCTTTAAAAGGGCAAATACTTGCTCTAAATATATTTTTGATATTTTCAGTTTTTCCGATAAGCTTATGACTGTAACAGTTTCTTTTGGATTGTTACTTTCTGCCATGCTTATCATTGAAGCAAGTCCATAGCGCGCTTTTGCGGATATTCTCATAACACACCTCATACTAATAATATATGTTTACTATTATAATATAAACCAGCTTGAAAGTCAAAGACAATCGACAAAGACATTGCTTTTTGATGATAAAGGTTTTTCAATAAAAAGTACGCTATCAATATCATATGACTCTTATAAATAACACCCATCCCGTCGGCGTGTAAATATAAGCGGTGTTTCCGCCTCCTGCTCCCCCGCTAATCAATACCCTGCCATCCACTAATGTAGATTGACCATGAACACTAAACCCAGTAGGCATAGGTTTTACAGT